>OU503057.1:21655365-21676481 GCA_912172775.2 Fraxinus pennsylvanica
GAATATTCGGATACAAAAGATTCTTTATGATGGTTATCAATAAAGTTAGATAGAGTGGTGCTTCTTCACCTACCATCACTGTCATTAATTTCTAGAGTGAATAGTTAGTTATGTGAGTTTTATTGGTGTGAGGGAAACTCTTGCTAGGATTAGCGTCCTCGAGACATATCACATATCACGTCATCTTAATCATGAACGAATTCATGATCGAATTACAAGTCAGCCTCACATGTAAAAAAATAAAAATAAAATTACACATGAAAATCTTTTTTTTTACATAAAAACAATTTTTTTCTACAAAAAAATGAAGTGTGTTGGGGTCTGGACCAAGCTACAACCCAGTCCAATCCCCCTACATTCGTCCCTGATTTTAATAAATCATATAATGTCACGTCTTGTATACCTAAGCTATTACCTAACAACTCTTTTCACACAAAAAAATAGAAATAAAGAAAATAACAGTTGCTTATCATAGAAAATTAAGCTCCAAGTGCACAAATTAGGTAGACCAAGAAAGCGTTAGTTGATAAAAAAATTTCGGGTTCGGGGGTGGTTTAAAAAATTCCCATAAAAAGAGTTCACGAATATTCTGATACAACAGATTCTTTATGATGGTTATCAATAAAGTTAGATAGAGTGGTGCTTCTTCACCTACCATCACTGTCATTTCTAGAGCAAATAGTTAGTCATGTGAGTTTTATTGGTGTGAGGGAAACTCTTGGTAGGATTAGCGTCCTCGAGACATATCACATATAGTTAGTTACCATGCCGTCTTAATCATGAACGGATTCATGATCGAATTACAAGTCAGCCTAACATGTAAAAAATTAAAAATAAAATTACACACGAAAATCTTTTTTAAATAGAAACAATTTTTTTCTATAAAAAAAATGAAGTGGGTCGGGGACTTGACAGGGCTACAACCCAGCCCAATGCCCCCTACATTTGTATACCTAAGCTATTACCTAACAACTCTTTTCACACAAATAAAAATAAAGAAAATAACAGTTGCTTATCATAGAAAATTAAGCTCCAAGTGCACAAATTAGGTAGACCAAGAAAGCATTAGGACTGCTTTTTTGTAATAACTAAAACAATAATAGCATCAAGAGCTTGTTCAGTCTGTGTGTGTGTGTGTATTATTACATTAAAGGACAAAGATGGTCTGAAAGGTCGGTTAGTAGGGACAGAAGATGACATCCTTGAAAATGAAAGTGGTTGGTTGTTAGGAGTAAAGTTTTTTGTCAAACATTATGCATGTGACAGAGATATATAAAGATTTTCAACATCAAAGTGATCGTTAGGTAGGACTTTTAAATTCTTATGAAGTGTAATTCTATAAATTGTGTGATTGAATTCATAATTTTTTAATTGCACATTTCATCAATTTTTTTATCAAAATTTATTAAAAATTTGAATTTTATATAAATTAAATAGGGGCTAAGTGTGTAATAAGTTCTGAATCATATGAAATATGTAGATAAAATATATGTTTAACCATCTTAAATTATAATTTTAACTTTGCCAAACTTTTTAACCTATTGTTCAAAAAGGAAGAAAAAAAGAAAATTAACTGAACATCCAGCTTCTCAATTCTAAGGGTCTATTTGATTGCAAAAATGAAATTTTGGTGGAAAAAAAATGAATTTCAAAAAATTGAATTGTCTAAAACTTGTTTTACTGAAAATTATCAATTAATTATGTTTGATTTGTGTAATTTTTCACCTGAAAAATGTTGAATTTTTGTATCTTTTGGTATTCGTTGGGCTTTGTTTTCCATGAAAATTATTCAGTAAAGGAATATAATTTGTTACCATTGGAGATATAATTTGTTTCAATTGTTAAAAAAAAACCAATTTTCCCACCAAAGTGGTGGGAAAACCAATTCAAGAAAAAAAAAGAAAAGAAAAGAAAAGAAAAGGGAGTCATGTGGGATTTAAGAAGGAAAACTAATTCCATGGAATTTTTAGTCTATCAAACATGCAATAACTTAGAAAATAGAAAATAATTTCCAACTTCAATGGAAAATAAACTCTATCAAAGAGGGCCTAAACGTTAATGACTTGTTTGATAAGGTAAACTTTAAAAGTACTAAGTAGTACAAAAGAACATAAATAATTAAAAATTTTATTCAATTCAGTTGAATGCTATGTATCGAACTTGACATAAAGGAGTTGCTCAAAATACGGTAATTGCTTAATTAAACAACCATGCTACAAGTACAATTTTTTTGACATCAAGTTTGACAATGTGCCACGTGTTAAAGGTTGAGTAACCAGTTTTTAAACACCACACACTTTCCCGCTCATTCGAATTTGAATTAACATAAGTTGTCAAATTCCTTGTCAACCATAGATTGTACACAAAGTATTATTCTTAATCAAATGAGGAAGATGAGAAATTCTTTTTGGAAAAAATTATAGCCTTTATCTTAATTATGTATAGTTCACAACATATTTTAATGAGAGGTAAACAATCCAAATACATTTATAGAAATCATATTTCCAAAATTGTGTATTTTCTTTATATAAAATAAAGATAGTGAAGGACAAAAATACAAATTTCCTTGGTCATGGGGTATAATGACAAATGTAGATGATTTTAAAATTGAGATTATTTTGAGGGAAATTTACAAAACCAGAGCTTGTTTATTTCTCATTTTTCATCCATAAAAATGAAAAATATGATCGTTATCCATTACATCAAGTCATCAATTTTGAATTTCTATCTTTTGTGTGGGGCCCAATAAAGGGTATATTTTTCATTCTCATTCTACAAAAATGAGAATCAAACGGGCTCTCAATTTTCATAATATGTTTTGGAAACAAAAATCACATTTTGTAGGAAAAAAAATAGAAACATTTATAAATTTGTCATAATAAATAGCTAAAATCACACCCTATATGTTACCTTATGTAACACTTTAACATATCCCTTTTTTGTTTTTCACTTTTGTTATATTATTATTTAATTCAATTTTTTTCCTTACCTAACTTTTCACAATTTAATTTTCTATCCATTTATAAATTTATAACCTCTAGTAATTGAATTTTAAATAATAATAAAATAGTTAAACAAACTGCATGTATATTGTTATATAATTAAATATACATGGTGTGGTTTTCATTTTTGATTAAGAGTATTTTGGTATGTTGAGCTATTTATAATAACAAATTTGTAATTTTTTTTGAGGGAAAGGTGTTTTTTGTTGTCAATAAATAAAAAGGTGTCGCGTAAAATGTAAATTAAAGTAACATTGTATGCAAAATGTAAATACAGCCTAACTGCATGGTGTAATTTGTAAATTGGTTTCAATAATAGGAGCATGTCTAGCTAAGCCTAAAAAATTGTAGTACTTTAAAGAAAAGCCTGTAAAAATAACTTACTTTTAAAAAAGAAAATTTTGGACTAAAAATTATTTTTACACTTTTTAGCAAACAATTTATTTATTAGATTTGAATTTGGATACTGCCTTTCTTACTTTTGCCAATATTTATTTTATCTAAATCATTTATCATGTTTACTATATATCAGTTTTCTAAAATGCGCACATATGCTTCGCATATACTAGCACATGTTCAGGATGTTTTTTGAAACGTCTTGGATGTGGTGTTTGCGCATGATAATGTGATTAACCTATTTCGTTGACCGTATATCCACACTTGCATCAAACTACTCATGCATTGCTGTTAAAAATTGTGTCAAAATTAACTTGAACATATTGAAGTCAATTAAATCATTTATGAAACTTGTTCATCTGTCAATTTTAATATAAAAATTGAATACGTTATCACGTGAAAATTTGAATTTTGGAAAAATCCATTGAATTAGTGCTTCCACATGATCCCATGTAGTTCAACCGAGTAAGATTGTTCATCCATTAAAATAGTAAACGAGTTGCATTTACCGAGTTAAATTTTCAAGCTAAGTGGAACTTGCACGAAATAGTCATATCATTCTTCTGTTTATTTGACTCTATATAACTCTGTCATTGGCTGCAATATATTCTAAAAATTGGATAATACATTTATTGAAGTTGTAAATGATATGAATTTAACAACTAAGCTATATCCCAAAGCCAAATGAAGGATGCATGAAAGAATCCGATCCTTCTATTCATTTATTGATAATGTGATTAACCTATTACGTTGATTGTATATCCACACTTGCATCAAATTACTCATGCATTGCTGTTAAAAATTGTGTCAAAATTAACTTGGTAAAGTCCAATCCATTTTTATAACTTAAAAAAGCAAATTGAGTTCAACAAACATCAAATTAGTCCAAATCACCCAACCCCATGAATTATATACAGCAATCTGCATAGTTTTGATATTTAAAAAAAAAAAAAATCGAAACAAATCTTTCGTATAGTTGCAAACTATTTACGCCAAGCTCGAACCTCTTTCTTCTTTGATCTTCCTCTAGTTTTAATAGCAAGTAATGCTAGTAATGCATAATATTGAATTGTTGATAGTTATAATGATAAGGTGGTGGTTGATAATGATATCTTACCGACACGAAGTAATAGTAACCGGACATTTTATGGAACTTACAATTTTTTCAGTACACATTTTATTAACTTTTATCAAAGTTTACAAAAAAATTGA
Organism: Fraxinus pennsylvanica; assembly: GCA_912172775.2. Taxonomy (NCBI): domain Eukaryota; kingdom Viridiplantae; phylum Streptophyta; class Magnoliopsida; order Lamiales; family Oleaceae; genus Fraxinus; species Fraxinus pennsylvanica. The sequence continues at coordinate 21,659,976 of OU503057.1, forward strand.
TTTTAATCCCCACCAAACAGAATTTAATTTAAAAGAGTATATCTCCTTCTCTCTTCCTTTTCAACTTTAATATATTTCAGGTGTCATGTTCCTTAGAGTCTGTTTGTTTTGAATTAAAATCTAATTTTAATCTAAGTCAAAGTCAAATAATTAATATTAACCACATCTTTCATGTGTCTCACAACTTTTCAACCCTACTTTTCAAAAATTTCTATCATAATCTACTAAAAATCTAGTTTAAATCCCCACCAAACACTCTATTAATCTCTAAACTGAAAAGCAATTAGGGTTATCATATGGATGCGCAGGCAATAGCAGGGTAATAGTGTTGAAAAGCAAAAGTATAGTAGGTGTATAACTTTATTGGAATAGTGTTTGACTTGCCAATGAGATTTTAAAGTATTTTTTCCATCCAATCTTGCAACTTGCTTAATTCCAAAGGCAACAATTTGAACCAAGTATCATGTTGTGTACATCTTTTTGCACGTGCTTATGTAATATACATTTGAAGCTTTCATTTTTATATTTTTGGTAATTTGATGTTCGAAATTGGTACGTAAATTTGTTGAATATGTTGAACTGACACATTTAAAAGTTTAAGCGATTAAAAATGTTTAAGAACAAGAAACAAGCAATTCTTTTTAAGCTTAGATATGATTGAGGAATAACATAATGCATATGAGGCTCTTAAAACATAATAATCGGATATCTTAGACATTTCTTTGAGATTAATGATATTCACGATACGAACTCGAAATATGGGAGACATGGATTCTAAGTCTATGAATTTATGGTAGTGTAATGCTATTCATTTTTAGTTATGAATCTTAATTCATCGTCCAATAAAATTGTGATGCATTGTATTAAAACAATGAATCAAGGATTGCTGCCACCTATGATCAATAACATTATTCTTTGTAGTAATTTCTTTTGGATAAAGTATAAACAAATTAATTCCACGGACTTGAATTAATAGATCGTCGAAGAATATTTGAATATCTTTATCATTATATTTACCATAATATAGTGATATACAATAAATCCGATTAAGAATATGAAAGATTATTTAAGGGTTGTGCTTAAACTTTTACGAGATTTAAAAATTATAAACAAAATGTAAAAAGAAAATGTGAGATCGAGTTAGATTGAGAGGCCTTCCTAGGTCACATAACGACGAATGTGGTATTTACTTGCGTACTCCCTTATTTGTAGAAGAGATTTATTTTTTACTAAAGGTCTAATATGTAATTTTTTATGAATGAATGATGATAAGAATTGAACATAAAAATAACTACCTTGTCGAAAAATTGTCATACACTAATTGAATTTACTTATATTTAGCATTTGTTTAGTACCTATTAATTTTAATTTATGTCAAAGTCGACAATTAAACAACTTTTCCACAACATATTTCATTAACTTCTATTAAAATCTACTAAAAATCTGATTTTAATCCCCACCAAACATAGGCTTAATCATTTGCATGAAGCAATTAATAATCAATGTAGTATATATACCTTGCTTGGGAGTCTGTGTTAGGCAACTTTTTATCGTTAATTGAGGCATCTTTCTGGGTTTTTTCAAATGACTCATTAGTACATGTTTGGCTAAGCTTAAAATTTTACTTATAAGCAAGTTACTTTGAACTCATAAATCTTTACTGTCAAAGTAAAAAACAAGCTACTTTTTATAAGTATTCCAACACTACAATAATAAAAAAGCACATTGTTTACCTTAATAGGCATAAGATGTAACAGACTCGTTAAATATCCCAAATGCTATTGCACTTTCTCAAATGTTATTAAATTTTAGAAGTTTTCTGAATTGCCACGCCTCTCGCACTCAAAAATTAGCTTTTCATAGTAAGAATATTAAGCCGGGTCGAGGGGACAAGTGAACAGTATAGTTAAGCTTCACCAAGTCGAACAATTCTAGTATTTTACAGAGAAAGGGTTCTTGATTTGAAGGGACTTGTCATGAAAAATTCCAGGCAGTGAAATAACTTTCCTAAACAGAGCAAGTGCATTAACAGCCCAAATTGCTAATGTATTGTTTTCCAAAGATCATTTAAATAAATACAAAGACAAGCAAAGATAAATATAAAGTTCTGATGTTACAAAAACAAAGGTCACTTCATCAGCAATGGAGAAACTAAACATTACATGTTTACCTCCATATTGGCTGCAGCAGCTTCTGGATGGTAATGAAGAATTTCCATCCACATCATTTCTCGAATCATATCTTCGCCTAAATCCTCGTCTATGTCTAGATTGATTGGAACATTAACCGGAGGGTCACATCTTGGATCGTAAAGGTGAGACATGTATGGGTGTTTAAGTGCTTCGGTTACACTTATCCTCTTTGTAGGGTCGAATACGAGCATTTTCTGTAACAGATCGAGCGCCAGAGGATGGGCATTCGGATAAAGGCGGGAAAAAGGGGTTCCAAGGGAGTAAGGAAGTGATTTAATGTGCTTTCTCGCCTTTGGGTTATCAATAAACTCGAGATCATTTTCACTCTGGCTACCAAGGATGTTGATAATCAGTTTAAGCTGGTTAAGACACTCTGTACCTGGAAAAATGGGTTTCCGACCAAGAAGTTCGGCAAAAATGCAACCGACAGACCACACATCAATAGAGGTGCCATAATTGTCACAGCAGAGAAGTAGCTCTGGTGCCCGATACCACCGAGTGACCACATATTCAGTCATGAATTGGCCTTGGCTACTGCTTGTACGTGCAAGCCCAAAATCGCATATTTTCAGATCACAGTTTGCATTGATAAGTAGGTTCCCAGGCTTCAAATCCCGATGAAGAATGTTTGCTGAGTGTAGATACTTCAGACCTCGAAGTAACTGCATTGTAATATTCAAAATACGTCAAGTAAAGAGATCTGCCAAGCATAACGGGAAGCTTCGTATAGGCAATCAAACATGTAAAAAAATTATTTCTTCTATTTTCATTATTTTCAATTTTTGCTGCAGAAGTTCCTTGCCATCGTAACAATGCAAGTTAAGAGCAGAAGTCACAAGGGAATGAACATAGCTTATCACATCATCACTTTTAAGTACCTGGAATAGGAAATATTGACAATGATCATTCGACAGTGTTTGGGGGGACTTAATTATCTGATGCAAATCAGTATCCATAAGCTCATAAACCAAGTAGACGTCCTTGAAGCTTCTCTTATGATGAGGAAGCATGACATCCTTCAGAGCTATGACGTTTTCATGTCTAAGATGGCGGAGGAGTTTCAATTCACGCAGAGTTCTTAGTGCATCAATACGATTTTCAAAGGCATTATATATCTTCTTGATTGCAACCTTTTCATTGGTTTCCCGGTTGACAGATGAGCAGACAATACCATACGCCCCTCGACCAATAGGCTTGATTGGCACATACTTCGTATCAACCTCAAACAGTGTTTGCCACATGGAATAGTAGTGCTTCCCTTGTGTTCCAACCCCATTCGGAGGCTCAACATGAGTTGCCATACAACTGAAACAATTACAGAACAGATCAAATTTCTAAACGATCAATATGCAACATAAAGTTATAGAACAAGGAATCTTCAAAAGACTAGGCATAAAAAAGTGCACCTATCAAATGATCCCGGACAATTCCGTACTAATGAACCTTAAGAAAATCATTCTAACTCGTGATAGTTTCCATTTTTTTAGATTTGTTCTTATGATCACGGACAGACCCCACACAATAGATTAACTTCTCCACCTTTCAAGGGACAGCTAAACCATGTGACTGTTCTAACTAATATGACAAATCAATCACTACCATCCAAACAATGACAGTAACATTAAAACAATTTCATACAGAACATCGTTTGACTCAATGCACCATTAGTTACAGCAGGATAAATGACTGTACTGCATATCGTATAGAAACAACAAGGAAGAGAAGAAATTCCAAAACGACTAAACAAAGATGAGATTATTCAAATGCAATGCTCAATAAGGAAAATAAGGATGCAAAGTCGTTACAAGATAATTCCAAGATTTGAATTTTAAACATTCATTCAACTAACGAATGGACTGCACTTCATTCAATTGAGAGACCCAACAAAAATATCTTCGAAAACTATCCTTTTTTCGTAAATTTGCTTTCGTTGAGAAGACAAATTCTCCCACATTCAGTTTAATTAAGTAGTTTCCATAATGAAATTTCAAGTAATTAACATTGTATAAAAATAGCTGACTTGTGTTGAAAAGATGAACTTTCCCAATTTATTCCATTTTTGGAAATTTAAAGGAACATTATATACAAATCTTCCAAGAAAGGTAAAAAAATTAGAGCGGGTGACAGAAATTAAACACAATTATGCATAAATCATAAATACTGGTAATCAGCACTCTAAATTCACAAAATTCAAGTACAATTCAACCAAACCCTAAAACAAAAGAGAGGGAAAAAATTGAAATCGATAATTTACCCTGCAAAAAATTGACCAGTTGCTTTCCTTGATATCACTTCAAAGCGCCATCAAATCGCTCCTTGTCTCTCTTCCATTCCAACTCGTAAACCAGAATCCCCCATCTAATCCCACTTTTTTCTTTCCCTTAATTTCAACTTCAAGTTATCGACTAATTCTACTCAAATTCGTTCAATTTCCGTACAATTCACCAAATTTCTCTTCAATTTCACCGAATTGGATCAGAAGGATCTGGAATAATAAATTACCCTCACATTTTCTTCAATTTCAGTGAATCCGATCAGAAGGATGATATAAATAGATATTATGCGTGAATTTTCAAGAAAAAAAATAGGATATTTCAGAATAAATGTTCGATTCGTAATCTGGTCGCAATCAAAGTATGGTCAGTTATGAAGCAAGCAATACTCTGCTACAATCTTTATAATTATAATTAATATAAAAAAGCTTCGATTTTTTTTAATGCAGTAACGTTGGCCGGTATGAAATTGTGCGTTCATACTGTCCATGAAGAAAAACCCAACACCTTTAAAATATAGAAAATGAGGGCTGCGCCCCACCTTGCTACATTGCTTTGGCACAGCACACGCTCGTACTCGACAATGTTTCTTCTTTTAACCTTTAATAAAAGTGAAATTTTGAGGATCAAGTGAAAATGTTGGAGAGTGCGACCTTAATGTTTTTTTAAAATAAATAAGTAATTATATTTTATTACTACCTTCAGTTTTATAATACTTAGAATAAAGTCTATAAATTAATGTGAAAACCGAAGAAGGTTCATTTAGCATAGCTTTTAAGAAGTGATGAAAAAGCCTTTGAGACTCAAAAATTGTCAGCTAATTTCATAAAAATATATTTTTTTTTTAGCTAGAAGAGTTTTTAGATGAAACTGATTCAATGATGACATACATACAGTGTTCTAAAATGCGTAATGCGTTGCGAAACGTCAGACCGAGAATTAAGAATCACAAGTTTAGGCGTGTCAATGCGAAAAATAAGCGTCATAATGCGTTTCGTANAATTTTTAACTATATAAAAAAAATAGATTTAAAAAGGAGGGATGCGCGCCTTTTAGTTGAAAAACGCATTTTTCCCGCATTTCCCGAATTCGACGCGTTTTGGTCGCGCGTCGCGCCTAAGCGGCGCGTTTTTACGTTTTTTAGAACATGGCATACATACCATGAGATGGACAATTATTTTTATTATATATTAAGCCTCTATTTGATATAAATTAAAATCTTATTTTAATTTCAAATTTAAGTCGACAATTAATTTTAATTACATATTTTATGAGATCAAAATTTTTACCCACATTTTTTAAAATCAAAATCTACTAAAAAATAATTTTAAAATACGTTAAGTTTATTTAGAGAGTGTTCGGTAGATATTAAAATCGGATTAAAATTGAAAAATTAGCCGTTATTGTTAACTTTTATTAGACGGGTGAGACTCAATAACTGTTATATTTTCAATTTTAATTGAATTTTAAGTTTAGCCAAACATGCTCTTAATCACTATAAATTTAGTGCATGATGCAAGATTTAGAAATTTTCAACGCTTTTTTATTTATTTTTTCCTTTAAAGTGAGAAAAGTAAATAGATCACCTAACTTAAATAGAACAAAATAGAAGTCAAAACAAATAGGGACTTCAATTAAAATATCTAAGTTACATAATAAAATGTTGGTGTTTAGTCATTTCAAATTGTTATGATTGGTCGGTTGGTTGTTGGCGTGAGATTTAATACTAAGATTTGTTCGGTTATAAAGAAAGCATACTTTATAGTACCCACAAAAGATTAGAAAAGTAACACAAAATGACAGCAATATAGGCGGTGACAGATTCAGGATTTGAGTCAGCATGGGGCGGTCGTTGACCGTCAACCATTAACAGCAATAAAATATTAAGAGTCTCGTTTGATGCCCTTTTTTTTTTGCAAAAAATATATTTTGAAATAATGATTTGATAGAAAATGTGTGTTTAAAAATAAGGAAAAAGTTTTGACTTTGCGTATAATATTATTTTATAGAAAAATGCGTGGTTGAAAATAAGAGAAAAAAATGTATTTTGAAAAAAAAGGAAATCAAACAATGTATAAAATTTAAATATAATAATTATTTTGTTTAAACTGAACATATATAATCATATTGTATGAATTAACAATATTCACTAAGGCCCTGTTTGAGTTACATTATTTTTTTCATTCTCATTCTTCTAGCCATTTTTATCCACACATTCTTCAATAAAATAACATTTTCTATCACATCAATAACTTTTTCAACTACATATTCTCCATCACATCAACAGTAAAAATGCATTCTTTTTTTTTTTTTTTTTAAATGTACACCAAACGGGGGCTAAATGATATTGTGGCAAAGTTTTGTATAATAAAATATAATAATTATTTTGTTTAAACTGAACATGTATAATCATATTGTATAAATTAGCAATATTCACTAAGGCCCTGTTTGAGTTACATTATTTTTTTCATTCTCATTCTTCTAGCCATTTTTATCCACACATTTTTCAATAAAATAACATTTTCTATCACATCAATAACTTTTTCTTCTTTTTCAACTACATATTCTCCATCACATCAACAGTAAAAATGTATTCTTTTTTTTTTTTTTTTTTAAATGTACACCAAACGGGGGCTAAATTATATTGTGGCAAAGTTTTGTATAATATAAAAATTTATTTTTTTTTTTTTTTTTTTTTAAATGTACACCAAACGGGGGCTAAATTATAATGTGGCAAAGTTTTGTATAATTCAAAGGAAGAGTACGGGTTCGAATTTTTACAATTGCATTAAAACTGCTAAAATGTAACATATATTATTCTGGTACATTTAGTGTTAAAATTCAACAAGCGCCATAATGGTCAGTCTTTCAATAATCCTAAGAAGATGTCGCATGTTTGAATCCCCTCCCTATTGCATTAATTTTGATAAAAATTGTATAGAACTAAAAATAGTTCATAATAAATTGGGGAAGGGATTCAAAACCGGGACTTCCAATATGAATATGTAAGTTCTAACCAACCGAGCTACAAAAAAGTTTTGAAAATAAAATGATTTATTGGTTATAAAATCTAAAAAGTTTTATCTATTGACAACAAGAAAAAAAAAAACTGCTCCCGGCTGATCCAGCAAGCGCAGCCACCGAGGCTTGATCCACTACTCAATATAGGTAGTAAAAATCGGAGTTAACACGAGATATTATCAACACCACAACACACCACACATTTCTTGCACCGCATTTGTCAAGTTTTACTAGGTGTCTCAATTTGACAAAGGACGATAGGACTGAACAAATATTAAAATCGTTACGGTCAATAATAGCATTAAGCCACTAAGTCATACCAACAATGTTAAACAATGTCTATACTACATATTTCATGTGATAATCAATATATTCGCAGCCTATTACAATTTCATGTTGACCCTCTTTGCAATTTGTAGCACATAGACCTAACAAACTAACGTTACAAAATGCTACTATCGCATCAATAATATGTATGTTATTCATAGACTTTTACGTGGCCGAAACTCATCGCATGTCTAGCACATAGATATCACAAATGACAGCTACAAAAAGTTACTATCGTATCAATAAGAGCAATATGCTAAAAGATATTATAGAGCAGAACAAGTGTAGAAGTAATGGGTAGTATTTTGAACTAGTATCAACGTTGCAAACCTCATAAACTTTTTGCTGTCAAACAATACACAAATTTAGTGAAAATCATGGGAAAGTCTGAACCGGCCTTTAGATTCAACTTGAAACCTTAAATAGCTGGTACTACGCCTTGTTAACCGAGAGAAAATCATAAATCAGTTGGAAAAGAAGAGGAATAAGCACCTACAAAAACACGAGAGAAATTTAATTCGAATGTCAAATTTACACGAGCAAGTACAACCATGAAGTGTTTTTCAGTTTTCTACAATTTTACTGTCGTCAATCTTTTGGAGTTTTATCGTTTAGGGGTCTGTTTTGACATTTTTCTGTTTTGAGTTACTTAAAGGGCATTTTCATCGTTTTTGTAATTTCTTAGTCCTATTTGAAGTTGTCTACAGAATTAGAGTTTCGCTTTGACGCTTTAAATATGTATTAAGGGTTTGAAAGCTATACACCCATTTTTCAATAATAATATTTCACTTTTCGTTCTTTGGTCAATTTCAGTATTTCTCACGTTTGTTTGAGCGAAATTCGAGCAATATCCATTCTTGTGATAGAAACAAGCCCTTTTTTATTATTCATGTTTTTGTCTGCATTAGAATAAAAAGTTTATTTTAAATTTATAATTAAGCAATAAACTATAAAAAACCATTGGTTATCTTTTTAGATCCTAACTTTAAAAAATATATATATATACTAGAATGCAGTGTCATAAAAAGCTTGCTTAGGTGGTGCCTAGACTCAAAACTCGGGTACGTAAAATGCCTTGCTCGTGTTTAGACACTTTTTTTCGATTTCGAAACGATTGCATTTTTTCCTTCCTCTCTTTCGTTTTCCGTAGGTGAGTTTTATTAGTTTTTTTTTTTTAAGTCTTTCATTTGACTTTAGATTATTAATTTTTTGTTTTTAAAAAATAATTAATTTGACTTTAATTTCAATTTTTTAAAAGATTTTATCTGTATAAAAGTTAAAAATAATTTTATCTAAATAGTTAAATAATGTTTAAAGTATGGTGCTATCTACAATATGTAATTATGATTTTGAAATTCTTTATTTTGTTGCAAACTACAAAAACATGTATGAAATTCTTATAAATATATTAAGTAGGATTTGTCTAGTTGAAAATTGAAACTATGTAAAATATTCTAATTTTTACATTTCGAGAACTTTAAAATTGTATAATTGTAGAAATTATTAAGTAAATATAATATTTTATAATTTTAGATGTTTGATATGTATTACTACTATTTTAAAATGATTAAAAAATTTTAAAAATATTAAAAATAAGAAAACTTTTTTTTTCGCCTAAACCTCGCATAGGTTCGTTTAAGCTCGTAAAGCTTGAAATTTCGCCTACACGTCTAATCACGCTTTACACTTTTTAAAGCTTGAAAATGTTGATTAATCAGTCATTTTACTATTGTTGAGTTATATACCCTTCGCTTGCCAAGGATGGTCTACTAAGCTTTGATCACTTGCGATCTTCATCCATTAGTTCAATAATTGAGGAGGATTCAATTATATAAAGAGAAGAATTAGTCCAGCAATGGATGACACAAGGATTTCATATGGAGATTGGGCAATCGATTTTTTAATATATTGTTGCAAATTTTCTTCTTTCAAGTGGCCGTAAAGGATCGACTCAACCTTTAGACAAACAAGAAAACTGCCTAACTAAGACCCCACATTCAGCTAATACCCACTGATTTTAGGCTATCTAAGTAGTTTAACCATCGAAATCTTCGATTCCGATTTTTTGTTATGTGATAAATAAAAACACTTATTCTCATAAATTTAATTAATCGACTGAATTTTTGTCGCAAAATAAAATAATAAAAAATATTATCAGCATAAAAATCTAGGCAGCAAAATAATAATTTAACATTGAAAATGGAGTTTTTTTGTAGGTGATAATTTAAAAAATATATCATAAAGAATTCAATTTAACGATTTAAACTTCCATCTTTAAATAAAATAGTAAAATATGATTTTGTTGACAAATAATAAAAATATAAAATTTGAATACTTATATTAAAAAATTTAGTAATATAATAAAACAATTAGAAAAAAATTATTCGAGATTAATATTATAAATGAAAATATTCTTAAGTTACCAACATAATATTTTGTCGATAACTTTTTAAAAATGTAAAAAATAGTAAAAAAAAAAAGATTAAAAAAATAAAGAATAAAGAAAGAATAAATTTTCATTAGTGGCACTAAGAACTTCTCTATCAACGATCAACAAGCACTGTCAATAATTTATGATTTCATTGATTACATTATCGTTAGTAATCGCTCACAAAAGTGCGTTGGTTATGTCGAAGAAAGTGGTGTAAGAAATTTTGTTGATAACATTAAAAACTTCTCTATCCGCAATGACATTGCCGTTGATAATCGTGAATGGATGATAATGAATGATATCAATAATTATAGTGGAAATTACTGACAAATATGATATTTCATCCGATCAATCACAAAAATACCTCTAGCGATCATCGAAGAAATTATTGTCCATGATTATTTGATCAATTTTATATTATTATTTTTAAAAATGATCCATAAAAAAGTTCTCTCTCTAAGATTGAGACGTCTCTAATTAGCATAGTTGCTAATTATGAGTTAGGGATGCTTCCAAGTAAGGTTTAGTAAGCACAACTTTATCTACCACATATACATCTACTATATGGTAGCAATGCAATTATTGAACAAGATGATGGATTTGAGTGATAACTTTAAACCAAAAAATCAACTTACCAACCTTACCAAAAATTGGGCAGAATAACGGTAATGATATCAATGAAAAACACCAAATTGTTGAATGAAAAAATTGGACAGAGTAACAGTAATGATATGAATGAAAAACACCAAAAAAGTCGAGGTAAAAGTTGAACTATTTGTCTTTAAGTCGAATTTGCTCTGTAACGGTGCCATGAATATGGCAATCGACTCCCAAGATAGAACGACAATCTTCTTGTGTTAGTAGCACTACAAAACATAAGAACAATGAATCGAAGATTGGTTTTTGCACTCTTTTTTAATGAAAATGGAAAAACATCTTTTTATGCAAAATTTTGGCTTGGAAAAAATGAATTTAATGTTATATTATGATTTTATATCATTGGGATGAACAAAAGGATATCACAAGGGTCTAATTTATAGAGAAGGATAGAATGTGAATAAAGTACCGCGCTCCAAACTCAGCAACATTTGTCAAGGGTCACAGCTATTGTTGTCACTAGTCTGTCGCCCTTGAATCGCTCGAGCGTCAGAAACAAAAATTTCGTCGCTCGCCTATAGCTCGACGTCGCTCACCTAGAGCTCTAGGCGAGCGACGTCGAACGATAGGCGAGCGACGGAATTGGACAAATTTCCTGCTAGTTTTCTCTCTTTTTTCAAATTTTAGACCGTAATTTCTCATTCACTCATAACTGGTTTGGAGATTCCAAATATACCACGACAATCTACTCGACAAGTAGAACAAGTTAGTCTATTTATTTTCATAATTTGACTATCTGATCAAGTCCGAATATTTGGTCGAAGTTGACAGGAAAGTCACTTTTCCATGATTTAGTACTTAACAAATTCCAACAATCTCACACATGAATGGAAAATCCACAATATGCAATCCAAAAAATACAAATAATATGCAAACTCCAACAAAAAAGTACAAACGACAAGCTATAGTATCAGGATAGATGACTTGTGACTTTGAACCTTCCTTAATTGAATACAATCGAATTTACTAAGCTAATTGGTGAACACAATATTTTGAACTATTCAACTCTTCATGTTAATCAAAACAACTGTGCCAACACAATAACTTATCTAACCATTTCGATTTTCATGATTGTATTCATTTTAATTCTGAACAACTTTTGGTTTCATAAGTTCTTTAAGGGTCAGTTTGATTGCAAGTGTGGAAAATGAGTGGAAAAAAAATGAATTCCAGAGAAAGCAATTGCCTAGAAATTGTTTAGTTGGAAATTGTAATTAAGTGTGTTTAATTGATATAATTTTTCACCCGAAATTTTTTTAAATTTTGTGTTCGTTTAACTTTGTTTTACATGAAAATTGTCCATTAAAACGATAATATTTTACACAATTGGTTATAAAATATGTTTCCATTACCAAAAATTAAAAAAAAAAAAATTATTTTTTCTAAAAAATCATTTTTTATCAAAGTTTAGTGTTTGTTTGGGTTCTTTTTATATGGAAATTGTTCATCAAAGTGAATTTTTTTTTACACTTGGTTATGAAATTTGTTTCCATTGCTCAAAAAAAAAAAAAAATGATGGAATCAGATTTCCCACCAAAAAGGAAGAAAATTATGCTATCAAACAACACATTAAGGGTGAAAATAGAATTTATTTTCCAAATTCCATGGAAAAGGTGCCCATCAAACAGGGCCTAAGAGAATTATGACTCAAATTATCGTAGAATCGAGCCCACTTCACACTTAATGCGATCAATATTGTATGACACATCTCTTTCCTTCTTTCAAGATATATGAATCATTAAAAGTATACACTTATCATTATACACTTGTTATATTTACACTTTAGGTTTGTAGGAAGGGGAGTAAGTTCTTAACACTAAATCTTTCATAACTTAGTTATCCTATTGAACCAAGATCATGGTATCTCCAATTGACAAGGTTGGGTTTTCGCTTTGTTGATTCCATTCTATAGGTTTTAGTCCCATTTCCCTAGAAATATGATATACTTGATCTCTAATTAGTCATTTCGTTGAAGGATCCGCTACGTTTTCCTTTAATTTAACATAGTTAATCGAGATTATACCATTCGATATCAACTGTTTAAATGTATTGTGTCTCCGACGAATATGTCGAGATTTACCACTATACATATTATTTTGTACCCTTACAATTGTTGATTGATTATCACAATATATATTAATCACAGGTACCAATTTTTTCCAACATGAAATATCCTTGAGAAAATTACGAAGCCATCCCGCTTCTTCTCCGGTTTCATCTAAAGCAATAAACTCAAATTACATCGTGCATCGAGCTATACAAGTTTGCTTAGATGATTTTCAGGACATAGCTTCGCCTCCAATGGTAAACATATAACCACTTGTAGACTTTGAATCATTTTTATCAGATATCCAATTTGCATCGGTATATCCTTCTAACACTGCAGGATATCTTGAGTAGTGTAATACATAATTAATAGTGTATTTTAAGTATTAAAAAACTCGGGTTACTGCTTTCAAATGGTCATTACTTGGATTACTTGTAAATCTACTCAACTGGTTGACTGTTATGCTATATTAGAATGCGTTCAATTGGTAATATACATCAAGCTGCCTATAATGCGTGAATATTCTAATTGAGATACGAGATCACCAGTATTTTTGGCTAAGTGTAAACTTAATTCTACTGGTGTTTTAACTGATTTATCATTATACGCATTAAACTTTTTAAGTATAGTCTCAATATAATGTGATTGAGACAATGACAAACAGTCAAATGTTTTTGATATTTTAATCCCTAATATCATGTCAGTTATTCCCATATCTTTCATGTCAAAATATTTTATCAACATTTTCTTAGTCGAGATAATAATGTTCGAATTATTTTCCATAATTAGCGTATCACCAATATATAGAACATACGACCACATATTCATTATGTGTGATTTTGATGTAAACACATTTGTCACGTTTATTAATTTTGAAACCATTTGACAATATAATTTTGTCAAATTTTTCATGACATTACTTTAGTGCTTGTTTTAATTCATACAACAATTTTATAAGTTTACACACCTTATTCTTATTTGCCGAAGTAATAAAACCTTCAGGTTGTTCCATATATATTTCTACTTTTAATTCACCATTCAGAAATGCAGTCTTAACATCCATTTAATGTATTTCAAGATTATGCAATGTAACAATTGCAAAAAATACATGTATAGATGTGATCCTTGTAACAAATGAATAGGTATAAAAGAAATCTAGTCATTTCTTTTGTTTATATCCTTTGACTACTAGTCTAGTCTTATGCTTGTCTATTGATCCATTCGACTTCAATTTCTTTTTAAAAATCCACTTGCATCCTAAAACTTTGTTTCGCGAAGGAAGTTTTTACAAATTCCCAAGTATAGTTATTCATGATGGATTCAATTTCATTATTAATCGCTTCTTTCCAAAAAGGAGATTCGGAAGTGGACATTGCTTCGTTAAATGTCCTTGGATAATTTTCTAGTAGATATGTTAGAAAATCTGAACCAATGATCTTATGAATCCTTTGCATTTTATTGCACCTTGGTTCTTCATCTACTTGATGATTACTTTCTTCTTGATAGTTTTCAATTACAGTATCGTAAGTCCGTTTGTGTGAGCTTACTTCTTTTTCTTTATAAGGAAATATATATTCAAATAATATAATATTCTTTGATTCAATGATAGTACTTATATGTATGTCAAGTATTTCAGATTTATGAACCAAAAATTGATATGCGCTACTATTGTTTACATATCCGATAAAGATACAATGAATTGTTTTAGGTTTAGGTATTTGTATTTTTGCCGAACACCCCTACAATTTAAGATATTTGTAGGAAGGTTTTCAACATTTCAATAACTTAAAAGGTGATTCATTCTTACTCTTGTATGGTGTTTTATTAAGGATATAATTTTTGAAAGTATAGCTTCCCCCCACGTATTTTGAAGTAAGCCTGATATAATCAATATTACATTCATCATTTCCTTAAGTGTTCGATTTTTGCGTTCAACAACAACATTAGATTGAGGTGAGTATCATGCTGTTGTTTGATGAATAATTCCAGTTTCTGAACAAAATTCTTCAAACGGTACAACATATTCTCCATCTTGATCACTACGAATCATCTTTATTATTTTTCTAAGTTGATTTTCAACTTCAATTTTATAGTGCTTAAACACTTCCAAACCTTCATCTTTACTTTTCAGCAAGTATATATAACAGTATCTTGTGCAATCATTTATGAACATAATGAACTACTTTTCCCATATTTTGTTTGGACGTGCTTAAAAACACATATATCGGTGTGAATAACTTCCAAAGGTGTTGTTCTACGTTCAACCGATTGAAACGATATTTTGACAACTTAGTCTCTACACAAATTTCGCATTTTCCATTTGTATTAAAATGCATACTCGGTAGTAAACTTAAATTCATTAGTTTGTGTATAGAATTAAAGTTTACATGTCCTAATCTATGATACCATAAATTAGATGACTCAAGAATATAAGCAAAAGAAGATATATTATTCCTTGAGTTATTCGATACAATGGTAAGGACATTCATCTTCAATAGTCCATCTTTTACATAACCTTTCCCTACATACATATTATTCTTGATAAGTATAAACTTATCCGATAAAAATAGTAATTTAAACTCATTCTTACTTAACAAAGAACCCAACACTAAGTTCTTGCGAATATCCAGCATATGAAGAACATTATTAATGCTAAATTCCTTGCCCGATGTCGTCTTTAAAATAACTTAGCCTTGTCCTTCAAAAGTTGAACTTGACTGATGATCGTTCTTAAATCTACCATTTTGTAGTCTAAGAATTTCCCCACAATGAACTTCTTAGCTCCAACGTCTCCAGTCTTGTATTTCTTTTCCAAGGATTCACATAATTCCTATGCAAATTTCATGGAATTATACACATTATATAGCGTGTTGTCGAACTCATTCAAAATGTAGTTTTCACATAAGAAGTCAGAATGTTTCCAAACATTCAATGCAATCAATGATGTCCTATTATTTTCACCTTCTTGTATAGCGGTAGCATCTTCTTTTAAGAGTTTTGCAAAGTTTAGGGTCGTGAGATAGAACAACGTTATCTCTTTAAATCAACCAACTAAACTTTTTCAATTTTTCTATGTGGAACGTAATTAGTATGATTGGTGGGAGGAGCAATTGCAACCGGATGAATCACAACTGCAGGAACCAAGTTAGGTAAATTCCTTCTGAAGTTCTCATATTTGAAGTATCATTCGAAGAGGTATCAGTATTGTTAATTGTATTCATTTATTTTTTTACAAAATGGAAAATATACCAAAATCAAAATTTGAGAATGAGTAGAAGAAGTTAAATTGAAGTGATTGATTTAACTGAATACAATTCAAGAATAAAATTATCACTCAAACGAAAAAAATCGACTTAAGATTGTTGAAGAAGATGATGGATTTGAGTGATCATTTTAAACCAAAAAATCAACTTACCAACCTTATCAAAAATTGGACACAGTAACGGTAAGGATATGAATGAAAAACACCAAAGAAAAAAGAATATCAAAGTAACATCAAAAGAAATGTATACAAAGTCGAGGTAAGAGTTGAACTCTTTGTCGTTAAGTAAAATTTGC
>OU503057.1:21676539-21691473 GCA_912172775.2 Fraxinus pennsylvanica
ACGGATGATGGCAATCAACTCCCAAGATACAATGACAGTCTTGTTGTGTTAATAGCACTATAAAACAGAAGAACAATGAACCGAATATTGGTTTTTGTGCTCCTTTTTATGAAAATTAAAAAAACAACTTTTTATGCAAAATTTTGGCTATAGGATAAGATGAATTTAATGTTATGCTACGATTGTATATCATTGGGATGAACAAATGGACGTTCCAAGGGTCTAATTTATAGATAAGGAAATGTTGTGAGTGAAGCGCCATGCTCTAAACTCAGTAACCTTTGCCAAGGGTCGCAGCTATTGCTATGCTAGCCTATCACCTGTGCGTCGCTCGAGCATCAGTACATAAACTCTGTCGCTCGAGCGATTGCTTCCTCGTTCAAGCGCTAGACGAGTGATGGAGTTGACAAATTTTCAACCAATTTCCTCTCTTTTCTTCAAATTTTAGACCTTAATTTCTCATTCATCCAGAATGAGTTTGGAGATTTCAAATATACCACGATG
The DNA here is from genome assembly GCA_912172775.2 of Fraxinus pennsylvanica. Classification (NCBI taxonomy): domain Eukaryota; kingdom Viridiplantae; phylum Streptophyta; class Magnoliopsida; order Lamiales; family Oleaceae; genus Fraxinus; species Fraxinus pennsylvanica. The sequence continues at coordinate 21,677,044 of OU503057.1, forward strand.
ATCTACTCAAAAAGTCGAATAAGTTATTCTATTTATTTTTATAATTTAACTATTGAATCAATTCCGAATATTTGGTCGAAATTGACACGAAAATCACTTTTTCATGGTTTAATACTTAATCAATTCCAACAACAATAATTTAGATATAGATATAATGGACCTTCTTCATGCCTTACGCCAACAATTTCTTTTAAAAAAATATTGAATCACCTATTTTTGCATTTCAGCTACATGGTCAAAATTAAGCATAAATTAGGTAGCCTCATATGGGAATTTGAATTATTTTGTATAAGTTTCTTTAAAAATTTATTGAATCCCTTTAGTTGCACAAGTTTATTTCCCTTTTAAATTTGCAATTTGCACTTTATTTGTTTAGTCCCCTTTTAATTGAACAAAACTTTAGTGAATTGAGGAGTTTTTTCAATTTTTGATCTCTTTCTTGGTATTTTATAGAATTAACAAGATTACTTTGTATATGTGGAAATTACACCCATCACTACAATTTAAATTAATATTCAAATTTTACATTACTATTATTGTTAATTTCAGAAGTACTACAATTTATGGAGTAAAATTGATAATCAATAAATATATTCACCCCTATCATTAATCGAATTAAAAGCTACAATCACTCCACCAAATACGATATATCAACCACTACACATAACCCCACATATCACATCCCAACCCAAATCATGCCCAAAATCCCCAAACCTTCATCCTCTCCATTGCAGCAAACATCAGGAAAACAACTTCATTTTCCCCAAATTACTCTTCTGCCTATTGAGTATTTATATACATAGTTGACCCAATCTCTTTCAATGTTTCGACTCCTGATGATGGATGACAAAGAGAATGACGTGATTTTTGGGGTTCCATATCAGGACATGTTGCTTCTTGTGGACTTTACTATTCACGCTCAACCTCATCCATGTATTTGTTCGTCACACTGAGTGACAGCCCAAGAATAGTTAACCAAGAGAGGGGTGAATTGGTTATTAAAACTTTTTCGAAAAATTAATCTAAAATCAAGCATATAATAACTAGATAGATTAGTTCAAATAATAAGTACAAATTCAAAGCAATAAGTAAAGAGAGATAGATGATGCAAATGATATAATTATGGAGGTTCGATCCAACGCAATGATCTACGTCCTCCATCACCAAGTTTTCTTGCACGATCAAGGCCAATTTCACTATGTTGATTGTCTTATGGTGTAACCCAAACCTTTACAATGTTTTCAATGACTTATAAATAAGGAGCACCGATCCTTGTATAATGTTGAGGTTTACAGGACCTCAACACGATCAACAAGTTTTTAAATAAAGTTGGTTTTACAAATGAAGCTTCTCTCTAATAAATGATATGATCATAATTAAGTACTAAGAGAAAAATATGCTAACACTTTAATAGATAGCAATGAATGTAGCTCAATTGTTAGGTATGCTTTGATGTGTACAATGACAACAATGAATGAAGCTCAAGTGTTAGGTATGAAAAACTTTGATGTGTACAATAATTTTCAAAAGTTAATTTGATCAAAAGTTTTTCAAAATTAAAATGATTTGATAATAATAAATGAGATGAGAAATCAATGTAATTCTACTAAAACATATTGCACTTGAATGCTCTTCAATATATATAATGAATGAGAAGTGAGCTAGTATTTATAACTGTTCCAAAAAGTCAAAACTTTGTAGAACCAGACGATCATCCGGACGTCCTGTTCATCATCCGGACGTCCGGATGGGCAGATTTTTTCGGTTCCTCTCGTTGTTTATTTGTTTGAAACAATGTACGCTTATAAATGACGTTTTACTTGATATTTCAAGATAAGTGATGCTAGTAGGTTTGAAAATTAAATCAAAATTCTTACTTTTGAAAAATAAATTTTGTGCAAACTTTTTATTAAGTAGATTTTTCTCGTGCTTAGAAATTAGTTACTTGAGCATCTAATGAGTCATTGCTAAGGATTAAGCGCAAACTTTTTACGTAGTAGATTTTTTTTCGTGCATAAAAATTTGTTACTTGATCTTCTAATGAGTCATTGTTAAGGATTAAAGTATTTTGCCTTACAAATGAGCTCAAACATCTAGTTCGAATATTTTCGATTGATTTAGCGCGAGTGCTCTATTTGTCTCCAATTGTAAATACTCGAATCCATTTTGAATTTTCTTGATCGTCAACTGCAAATCTTTTGATAGCAATTGTTTTGCCTCCAATTTCATCAACATGTAACAATGAAAACTCGAATACAAATGTTAGAGATAAAACCACTTTATTTGTTATAATCAAAATATAAGATCAACCATATGTCGACAATTGCCCCCTTTTTAATTATGACAAATAACAAAAGATGATTTGCAATGAGAAAAATGCTCTATCTTTTATAGAACAAACATTCATAAGATATTGTTCCCCCTTTCTTATACATGCCAAGTATGCATATAATCATACACATGTTTTCTTGTAGCATAAGCAAAAAGAATATGAAGTAGGAAATTCATGTATTGAAAACAACAATAGGCATAATATCCAAAAAATCCAAAAATGCATAAGATCCAAAGCATAAGGAATTTTCATTGTAAGGCAAACAATATCTATCTAAATCTATGACTATGGCTCCGAAAGAGGAAAGTGGCCATAGAAATGGGTGTATAAAGCATTTTGCTGAGCTTGCATTGCCGCCTGTTGTGCTTAAATGGCATCATGTTAACCTTGTATGTCAGCCTACTGAACTTGCAACTCCCAAAGCATTCTGCCATGGCCATCAATTGATAATGTAAGAGAATCGATACGGACATTGAGAAGATTGTAGTGATCCTCGGTAAACATGAAACTACTACCCGAAGATCGAGGGATACTGGAGCCCAAAATTTCATGAGAAGGAATAAGAGCTTTCGGTACATCATCGTCATCTCCCTCAAATGGTAGAGTCGAAGGACCCGATGTGGGGTCGAACCCCTTAGTATGCGCCACCCACTGATCATATTCTTTAATAATTTTCATACATTTAAATGCTTGAATGTTTATAGTGTCGGTAGGTCGAAGTTTGACAAATTTCTCATCATCCAAAAAAAGTCAAGGTGTTTAAAAAATTTTGTGAGAAGCATGCCATATAGTAAAGTTTTAACATGACATGAGGAATTGACAAGCTTTATGAGGCCTAATGTAATGGTAGGAAATCAAGTTTCCTGCCGACAAGAAAAAGGTCAAGAAGAAAGAGATCAAAAGAACTCACTTCATCCCGATAACATTTTTGTGGTAAGATAACATTTGCAATGATATTTTGTAGAACTTTGCATAGAAGAGTCAATTGATTTGCACTAAATTTCGTGATATTTTCAAAAAAAAATCTCGGTGAAGTGGGATGTGCCTTATGAAGAAAAATATGTGTTTCATACACCTCAAGTTTTAAAATGTCACGAATAAGAGATTTGTTGATGACAATGCGTTTATTTTTAATTAAACATGAAATGTTACCTGAACAGGGTGTAATAGCCATGTTTTTATAAAATTCCTTCATGAGCTGTAGGTATGCATGTTCTTCTAAAGTGACAATTGAAATCCTAACCATATTTTCAAAAAGTTCTTCTGTAGCGACCGAGAACTTTTGAATAATATAAAATTAATTCTCGAAAAACGTGTCGCTCGACTTTAACCCTAATTTTTAAGAAATAGCACGTTCGTCTAGCCGTTATAAATGAATTTAAATTATTTCGAATCGAATCGAATATTGAGTAATTATTTTTATTTCAATTCGGATTTATTTTATTTGGATCCAATTTTAATAGTTTCAAGTCCAATATTTAGAGCCCAATATTTATTGTCCAATAATTATAATCCAATTACCATAAGCCCAATTTAGAAAACCCTACAGCCCAAATGCTAGGCCCAACTATTTCCTAACCCAATTACCCACCTTGAAATCTGTGCCCTAATCATCACTATTCATACATCAACTTCTCACCCCTCCATTTCCATATTCACGCAACCAAATTCATTTGGTAAGAATCTCTCTTCTCTCCCTCACACTCTCAGCTCCATTTCACTTGGGTCACCATTGATACTAGAACAACCATTTCTAGCATCAACAGTGAGCTCCCCAAGCTGGTAAACTCAACACCCCAGCCACTGCACAATGCAGCCAACTCCACAAACCATCACTGCAAGTCACAACACCATTCACCAAACCATCACTGCAATCACCACACAACCACACAGCAAGACACCACCAGAAGCATACACGAGCTGCAGCCTCCCAAGCTGCAGCCACCCAACCCTCAACCCAGAACTCAACAAAGCAGAACACCCAAACCCAAGCTGCAGCCTCCAACTCCATCAACCTCACCGGAAAACGCCAACACCACCATCTCCAATCTCCAAACCAGTTACTGCCCAACCAACACCTAACTTCAAACCCAGCTCAAGTTACTGCAAGACAACCAAGCTCACTGCACCTCAAACCGCCACCAACACCGTTCCACCACCCAAACCGAGAATGCAACCCACGAAGCTGCCCAACACAACACCATCAAGTTCGAACCACCTCAACACCACTAAATGCAAACCACAGCAGAAACCCAACACCGTTCCATCACCCAACACCACCACCAACAGCAATCCCGGCAGCTCACCCATCGCCCGAAACCACCGCAGCTGCAGCCCCGAAACCCAACAGCAACTCCACAACCAAGACCCCAAACTCACTGCCCAAACCGAACCACCAAGCCAACCACCAAACTAGCTCCAAACCGAGACCAACCACCCCAACCCGCCAAGCACCACCTCAGACCAACGCACAACTCCAACCATCGCACACACCCAGCTCAACTCAGTGCCATAGAAATTAACCCACTACTTCACCCAAAATCGACACCAACCCGCCCTAATTCCGACCCAAGCCCTCATCAATCAACCACAAAACCAAGAGAATAACCCAATCCACGAACTTACCTCTCTCGTAGAACACCTCGCCACCAACGTCGCCTCGCCGGCGGCGAAATCGGAGGAAGGGGCGAAGCCCCTTCCCTGTCGCTCGATCTCTCTCTCTGTAATGAGAGAGAGAGAAATGAGTTAATTTGGTTTTTTTTTTATTTGATTTGTTTTGATTTTGATTTTAATTTTATTTTGGTTTTGTTTTGGTTTTAGTTTAGTTAGATTAGTTTAGGTATATATTAATTTCAATTGATAAATTTTAGCCCTCAAGTTTTAAGTTATATTATTTTAGTCCCTAGGTTTTAAATGCTTTGATTTTAACTTTTAACTTTGTTAATTTCAGTTTAAAGGTTTTCAAGTTAGCCCCTAGTTTATATAAGTTATTATTTCAGTCATTTAAGTTTTATATTCAGCTTTATTTTATTTACAGTCTAGTCCTTAAACTTATATAAGTTATTTAATTCAGCCTTTAGTTTTATTTTCAGCTTTATTATATTTACAGATTAGTCCTTAAACTATTAAAAGTTATTATTTTAGTTTTCAGCTTTTATTTTCAGTTTTATTATAATTACAGCTTAGTCCCTAACTTTTAAAAATTACTATTTTAGCCCTTAAACTTTTATTTTCAGATTTAATAAACTTCCAATTTAGCCCTAAACTTTATTTTATCATTTTAAGTCATTTATTTCAATTCCAATAATTTTCAATTAAGCCCTTAAACTTAATTTCAACACTTTAAAACTTTAAAGTTCGAAATACTAATTCAAACTTATTTCCTATTTTTGGCTAGACGATACGTACGAGCAATTAGGAGCTTGAAGTTATTTTCCCGCTCCACTTTTCACGCAACACGAAACATTTGAGGTAGACTCGCCACCATTAATTAGTTTAAATTATAATTGCATGCTTTATGTGAATTACGTGATTTATATGCTTTATGCATAGGATGAGAATGTGTCATATGCGATATATGATATTGTTATGCTTGCCATAACTTATATGCTTAATTGCATGAGAAAGAAAGAAAGAAAGAATCTCTTATGAGATAAGAAAAGAATGTTATGCATAACTTATGTGCTTCATCCGCACAAGAAAGAAAGACTACCCACAGCCCGTATTTTTAAAGAGCCTATGATTTTCAAGAAAATGAACCAAAGATGATATCACGTTGTATATTGCATGAGTGTGTTTTCAATTATTCTGTAAATTAATTATCGGCGATGAGTCTACTGAGTATTTCTTCGAAATACTCATTCTGCTATTTTAACAATATTTGCAGACTTCGGAGGCGATCGTGATTGATCCGGCAGTGGTGGCATAAAATTTGATTATCGAAATTATTAAGATTTCAAATTTATGTATTGAAACATTGTTAACGTATTTTTCGTTTTCCGCTATTCCAAAACATGATATTTAAATTTTGAACAATTATCCAATGTATTTTAATTGCCGAAATAGTTTTCAATTGCAATTGTGATTTTAAAAATTAGGTTATTTCCGCAAAAATTGATTGACAAAATTAGGGCAAAAGACGATGACGTGGCAATCCGGGTTAACAGAACTCGGGGCGCTACATCTTCTATATGAAATGCAGGAGCTTTAATAGTAAAATCCACAAAATCAACATTTTTACCTATTAAGATTGAGGATTTTTCAAATGGGTTGGCCGACACCACAGTCTAAATCGAACTCTTCGTCGGAGGATGGTTGAGAAGATCGCCTCACCGTGATCTTAGCATATATCATGTCCGTTTTGAGCCTGACATTGTAGAAATTTGCTGAGGAAGGGAAGAAGTGGACTAGGGTTCGATTTTGGGGGAATGTGAGATTTGGTGGATGAAAATTTGAATTTTGAAAGAATTTGAACTGTAGAAGTCATGGGTTTTTTTTTTAATTTTTAGTAGTAATTTATGAATTGAGTGGGAAGAATGAAAAATAGAGATGAGGTTTAGGGAGATAATTGAGAGAAATAGAGAAGAAATGGAGAAGAAATGAGTCTGGTTCGCGATATGAGGGTTCTTACTCGTGTTTTATCGGACATCCCGTTCGATATCCGAACGTTCGATTGGCAGAGCTGAAAACTATATCAAACCGGACGGGGTAACCGGGACTCTTGTTGACTCGTCCGGTCTCCTTCCCTTTTTTTAATTAAATAAAAATATCACATATAGAAGTAAAGTGTACATAGTATAACTTAGTTAACCACATCCGATTCATCAATGATACCTAAGCCTCGTCGAATATGTGAGAATTGATTAAGTGCAAGAGCTTTAGTGAAGATATCTGCCAATTGATTCCACGTGTTCACAAATTTTTACACGATATTTTTCTTTTGTGTGTGATCTCTTAGGAAGTAATGTCTAATTTCAATGTACTTCACTAAGATATCTAAAGATTCTTTTTACGGCCTTAAGATGTGATTTTTTAGGATTCGATTGAAATCTAGCACACAATCACATACTAAACATAATATCGGGTCTACTTGTTGTTAAGTACCTTGGTCATCTTTGTCCAATTTTATAGATGTACTCATAGGAATGTTCATTGGCTTCAAGTCATCTATGTCGAACCTCTTGAGGATGTCCAATATATACTTACTTTGATTAATGAAAATTACATCACAAGTTTGCTTAGTTGGAGACCGAGAAAGAATTTAAGCTCTCACATCATACTCATTTCAAATTCCATGCTCACGCATTTAGAAAACTCTTCACTAAGTTATGTGTTAGTTATACCAAAAATGATATCATTAACATAAATTTGAACAATGATCATATCGTTCTTTTGAGTTCTGACAAAAAGAGTAGTATCAGCGTTTCCAATTGAAAAACCATTTGAAATTATAAATTTACTCAATCGTGCATACCAAACCCTAGGAGCTTGTTTTATACCATAAAGAGCTTTTTGAAATTTGAAAACATAGTCCGGATGTTTGTGATCTTTAAAATCGGGTGGTTGTTCAACATACATTTTTTCTTAATAAAACCGTTAGGAAAAATATTTTTGACATCCATTTGATAAATAGTGAATCTTTTATGACAAGCAAATGCAAGAAGCATGTGACTGGATTCTAATCTAGCCACCGGTATAAATGTTTCTTCAAAATTGACGCCTTCTTCTTGATTGTAACATTGGGCCACTAATCTAACCTTATTACGCACAATTATTCCATTTTCATCACGTTTATTTCTAAAGATCCATTTAGTGCCGATGACGGTTTGATCATTTGGTCTACCGGCTAAATCTCAAACTTGGTTTCGTTCAAGTTGATTTAGTTCTTCTTGCATAACTAGAATCCAAAATTCATCAAACTTTGCCTCTTTGAAGTTCTTGGTTCAATTTGTGAAATGAAAGTACAATTACTTAAATGATTTTTAGTAGAGGCTCTAGTAGTAATACCTTTGGAGGGATCATCAATGATTAGTTCTTTAAGATGAGAATGAATGGACTTCCATTATTTTGGTAGAGATGAATCATTTTGGATTTCAGTTGGCTTTTTTCACTTTGTAGAACATTTTTTCCATCTTTATGTTCATCTCGTGTATCTTCCTTGAAAATCTTCAATAGTCATTTGTTCGAATGGAGTTTTCAACCCTACATCATTTTTAATACATTTCTCACGATCAAGAGAGTTAGTTTCATCAAAAATGACATGTATGGATTCTTCAACGACTATAATTCTTTTGTTGAAGTCTCTATATGCTTTACAAATCGATGAATATCTTAGAAAAATTTCAATGTCGAATTTTGACTTAATTTTTCCTGAGATTTCTTTTGTATTCAAGATAAAGTATTTATACCCAAAAACTTTGAAATAACCGATATTGAGAATTCTATTTTTTCAAAGTTCATATGGGATTTGGTTTTCTTTCGACTAATTAAAACTCTATCAATAATATATCAAGTGGTGCTAATGACTTATGCCTAAAAATATTTGGCATGCTATTTTTATTTAGCATGGTCATAGCAATTTTTTGCAATGTGCGATTCTTCATTTCTAATACACCATTTTGTTGAGGAGTTCTAGGAGCAGAAAAATTATGCTCATATCCATTTTCATTGCAAAACTCATCAAAGGCAAGATTATCAAATTCTCCACCATGATCACTTCTAATAGTTGAAATGGAGTATCTTTTTCATTAAAAACCTTTTTACAAAAATGTTTGAAGGTTTTTAGAGGTTTATCTTTAAAATTTAAGAAAAGAACCCAAGTGAATTTAGAGAAATTATCAACAATGATGAAAGCATAGTATTTTCTACATAAACTAGCGGTTCTTGATGGTCTAAAAAGATCAATGTAGAGTAATTGAAGTTGTTTTGTAGTTGATGAGTGTAATTTGAGTTTAAATGATCTTTTTAGTTGTTTACCAAATTGACACGCATCACAAATTTTGTCTTTTTCGAGCTTTAAATTTGGTAAACCTTTGATAAAACAATTTTTGACGATTTTTGAAAGAAGTTTCATGCTAACATAATCTAATCTCCTATGCCATAATCCAGTATCTTCTTTCAAACTCACTAAACATTTTTCATCATTTTCAAAATCGATATTTATAATATAAATATCTTTGCTTCGACTTCCTATAAACAATACCTCTTTAGATGTAGCATGCTTAATGAGACATTTAGAAGAATTGAATTTAATATGATAACCTTTATCACATAATTGATTAATACTAAGTAAATCATGTTTGAGGTTTTCTACAAATGGTACATTTTCAATGGAAGGAGAGACATTATTACCAATGTTTCCAATTCTGATGATTTTTCCCTTTGTGTTGTCTTCAAATGTGACATGACCTCCATCATTCTTTTTGAAATTCGATAGTAAAGTTCTATCTTCGGTTATGTGCTTTGAGCACCCACTATCCAAGAACCATTTGCTCGTTTTCTTCTTCGGTTCCTACCATATTAATTCATTTTTTTTTTATCTTCAGTATCCACACAAGCTTGGGTCCTTGGTAGTTAGTTTAGTGAATTCTCAAGTCTACTTGTTTTTACTTTCAAAGTGGAGCTTTTTTTAGGTTAGAAAATTGTAGGCAATATGTCCATCCATATTGCAAAATTTACAAGTAGTTTTTGAGGGAATTGTATTTGAGGCTTTGACAAATAAATTTTTGAGAGATTTTAGTTTTAAAAATGGTTTATATCCAATGCATCCTTTATCAAAAATATATTTTTGATCAGCAAGTATTAAATCAAAATTCTTCTTCCCTTGAGTGAACTTATAAATAATTTTTGTTAAATCTTCAACCTCTTTTTTTCAAAGAACAATTTTCTTTATACACTAAATCATAATCAATATTTTCGTTTTTAGTTTCTAAAATTTTCTCCATTTCACTTTTTAATAATTTTTTAAGAATATAATCACTAAGAGCTAGTTTTTCAAATTCTTCCAAAATTTCATCATATGAGGAAAATAAATCATCATATGAAATTTTTTTAAATAGAATTTACCTCATCATCGATTGCCCTGAAGCACCTGTTGACGATCTCTTCTTGACTTTCACTTTCATAGCGACCGTCATCGTTACTTTCATCCGATGTTGCTTGAAGTGCATTTTTCTTGAAATTTTTCTTTTTGTTTGGACACTTGGTTCTCTTGTGACCGAGTTTGTCGCATTCATAAAAAATAATTTTCTTGCTACTTTCTTCGCTTTTTTCCTCTTTCTTTTGAAATTTTCGATTGTGTCGAAAACCTCTCCATTTTTTGACAAGAAGTACAAGATCATCAAACTCTCATCACTCATGTGTTCACTTGTAGGTACCTTTTCAATTGTCGATTTGAGAGCAATTTGATGTCTAGGTGGCTCTTTTGATTCTTCTTTGTTTTTCCTCATCTTCTCCTTGATTTCGACGTTGTTGAGCTCGTATGTCATCAAGATTCCATAGAGTTCCTCCAAAGGATAAGAGTTGATATATTTGGTGTTCTCTATCAATATTCTTCATGGGCTCCAATCTTCCGATAGTGACCTAAGCATTTTGCTTACAAGCTCATCGTTAGTAAATTTACGATTTAGTAAATTTACGATCAAAGCCTTTGAGAACATTAACAATATCGGTGAAGCGAGTAATCATGTCAACAATATGTTCATCTTGTTTCATGAACAAATTATCAAATTATTTGACCAAGAGATTAATCTTGGTTTCTTTTACCTTACTACTACCAACATGAGTTACTTCTAAAGCATGCCATATATCGGGGGTGTTTGGTAGTGATTTGAGAATTGATTCTCAAATAAATTCTCATTTTCAACCACACATTTTTCAATAAAATAATATTTTCCGTCACATCAATAATTTTTTTCTTCTTTTTCAACCACACATTTTCCATCATATCACTATTCAAAAATCAATTCTTCCCCCAAAAATCTCTACCAAACAAGCTCATCATATGCAGAGTCACGTGTGATAATACGATTAAACTTATTTCTATCTAGGACACAATAAGCATCACTTACCTTGAAAAATCAAGTAAAACATCATTTATAAGCCTACATTGTTTCAAACAAACAAACGAGAGAAGCCGAAAAAATTCAGCCCATCCGAACGTCCGGATGGTGAAGAGGATGTTAGGTTCATACGCAACGGTTGATTTTTCAACAATTCTGACTTCTGACGAGCAATGGCTAAATCATTCGTCTGGAACAGTACCAGACGTCCAGATGATCATCCGGCTCAAGAGAATTTTTTGACATTTTTCAACTGCTATGAATACCAACCCACTTGCTATTTATTATATATATGGAAGAGCATTCAAGTGAGATATTTTTGAACACAACTACATTGATTTCTTATCTCATTTATTATTATCAAATCATTTTAGCTTTGAAAATTAAATTGAAATTTTTACCTTTGAAAAATAAATTTTGTGCAAACTTTATATGAAGTAGATTTTTCTCGTGCATAAAAATTCGTTACTTGAGTTTCTAATGGGTCATTGCTAAGGATTAAAGTATTTTACCTTTACAAATGAGCTCAAACATCTAGTTCTAATATCTTCGATTGATTTTGCACGATTGTTCAATTTGTTGCTCGATTTGTCTCCAATTATAAATGTTCGAATCCATCTTGAATTTTCTCGATCGTCAACTACAAGTCTTTTGATAGAAATTATTTGGTCTCCAATTTGACCAACATGTAACATAAAGAATCAAATACAAATGATAGAGATAAAATCATTTTGTTTGTTATAATCAAAATATAAGATCAACCATATGTCAACATTGAGCACTTCAACACATATTGCATATGAGATAACCCGTAGTTCATTCTTCTTCGGCTCCAAGTAGAAAAGAAGTATGTCATTTCTTAGCATCATGGGTGCCATGTTACCACCTACATTGTAATCAATTTTCAGGAAATCAGACCTTTTATCGATTTTCATATCAACGGATACCATCTCAACGACATCCACATAATTGCATCCACTAGGTAATAGAAGTCCAAATGTCAGCCCATTGCATGTTATGAAAACAGTAACATAGTCTGTATCTGATTCAATGAAAAGGAAAAAATATCAAAGAAAATATATCCATATGAATCAAGAAGCAAGATCAACTTAAGTAATTAATCTATGTAGCAAAAGCTAGTTTAATATCAAAACAGATTCAATTCGGTTATATCTATACAGAAGAAACTAGAAACAGATGTACTATCACATGTAAAAGCTAAGATGTGTTTAGTATCTTCTGTAATATTAATTGTCCCAATTTTTGTGGAGGAACCCAATCGATATGGTTAATTTTCATTTATTAAACCTTCGTGTAAATTTCAGTCTTCAATTTCCAGTTTTGTTTTTCTTCTTTGAATTCAGTCAAAATCTTTACTTCAGTCTCTTAATTTCGAATTTCAGTGTGATTGCATGAAGTCCTATCGCTGTTATTTGAGTTCTTGAGCTTGTTTCATCAAAAACTCTTGGATTTTTCTGTTGGCGAACAAATAGTCTGGTGTAAAATCCCAATTTTTTTAAGTTTACACTCTTGATCCGATTTAACTTTTTTCTCCAACTATTTCTAGAAAACAAATCCTAATCTCACAGGTACCAGTTTGTACGTCACAAGTCAATGTGCATAGGTCACAGATCAATGTCCACATGTCACAAATCAAATAGAACTGATTACAGATCATTTATTTGTGTTAATAGGTAACATGTCAAAGATCAATATTAACTAATCATAGATCAGATGTCACATGTCTTTGTGTACTGATAACATGTCACAGATTCAAGTTCACATATTATAGGTCATATTGCATAGGTAAAAGATTAATTTCCATAGGTTACAGATCCAAAAAATGGTCACGGGCCATTAGATCAATATCACATGTAACTTTATAGGTCACATGTTATAGTACATATGCCATGATCTCATATCCAAGAGAACTTGGCATAGAACATTGAATAAATATCATAGGTCATAGGTCACATGTCATATGTAATAGTTCACAGGTCACTTGTTATAGTGCACAGGTCATAGATCCATATCAACAAGTTACATATCATAGAGAACTGGTCACATGCCATTGGATTAATATCACAGGTAACGATAGATCTTTTCAATTTTTATCACAACAACCCACAGTTTATAGGCCAATGGATCTCCTCAATATCACAATTTAATGGCCAATGGAGTTTTTTAATTTTCGTCATAGTAACTTATGATTGGAGCTTCAACATTGTTTTGTAAATTCAAAAATCGAAAGATCCACAACAATACAATATTATTTGCAACCAACAGTGACTTCGAAACCCTTCAAATCTACTTCATAATGATCACCAATCTCAATTCGCTACTCCTATGATAGTTGCCTTTAAAAATTCTGATACATTGTGCCGAAAACTTCCAATTTGTGATCTCAATCGTACGATGGTTTCAATTACCATATTCTGGCGATGGGAATTGAAGTTATTTGCTCTGTCTAGTTCTCCGTGGTTTTCTTTTTATGCATAATAATCAATTTCATTTTCAAGAAATAAGGTTTAAACATTCAAAATTCACACACACACACACATTGCTACTGTTCCCTAAATAGTGACAATCTCCTAGCCCAATATTTCAATCAAGTTCTTTGATTTAATGAAAAAGTTGATAACAATCTAAGTCAAAATCGATAATTAATTTTAAGAATTCATTTTATGGGATCCAAAATTTTTATCAACTTTGAACCGCACATCTCAGCAATTTTTATTTAAATCTTTTTAAAATCACATTGAGTAATAGGACACAAAAATAACCTAGATTTGGGATTATTACAAGAAGCATGTCACGATCCCATCCCACGAAACTTAGGTAGTTGTAGGCTCTTAATAATTTTCTTTCTTTATTTCAACTTTAGTTAGATATTAGAATTATAAGAAAAATTAAGGTCAGGTTTCTAAACCTTTTATTAATATGATTATGAATCATCAACTTTCAAAAGTGAGATTTTTGGTCTCTAAGCTATTTAAATATGATTAATATAGGTCTTCGTGTGATTGAAATTGTCATTGT
>OU503057.1:21713850-21776159 GCA_912172775.2 Fraxinus pennsylvanica
AAACAGTGGTATCAGAATTATCCAGCTTAGGTAGACCATTAACAATCTTCTTCTTGGCAAGTTTAGATAGACTGTTATGGTTTATGTAGCCCGGTCGTTGATGCCACAACTCAGTTACGTTGATCTTGACACTACTACACCTGCAATTAGAATTAGGTAACACTCCATAACAATTTTTAGATGTTCTCACACCTTCAAGAACAATGTTACCCGTCGAAGAAAATAAACATTTGTCACCACAAGTGTCTGGAATATGCACTGTCAAGATACTACATGGAATTATTTTACGCTTTGAGAGCCAGGTGAGAAAAACGACAATTTATCAAATCTCCCGATCGTTCATTCTTATCCTCCATTTCTTCTTTCCCAATCTTACGGTCAGATTTAATTGTAACAATTGAGGTGAAGGCCATTAATTTTTGATCGTCCTCACCACAATGATGTCTCATTTTGAGAGCTAGAATCTGACTCTTCATCACTCATGGCCATAGCTAAGGCGTTACGACGTTCTATACCTGAACTTTTCTTCAAATTAGGACATTAACTCTTAATGTGACCATACCCATTGCACTCATGGCATTGGATAGATTGAGATTTCTTACTGAGAGTCCTAGAGGTGTTTTTCTCACGTCTACCTCTCGAGAATTTACTATGGGCTTCACTATTTCTCTCCTGATGCATTCTCTTGTTCTTTTTCACCTTTTGGAATTTTTTAATGAAATAAGCAATTTCGTAGTCTCTAAGGGTCCCAGTATCAATGGACTCACTCTCCTCTTTTCTAATGTATTCACGGCAATAGATTTGACCTTTTTGGGCTGTGAAACAGTGATTTCATAAGTTTGAAGTGATCCTACGGGTTCTTCAATCTTAACAACATCTAAGTCCTTACTTTCTTTTATCGCAGTAACCTTGGGTCTGAACCTCTCGGGCAGAGATCTAAAGACTTTCCTAACAATCTTTGACTCGGGGTTCCTCTTTCCTAAATTAAAACTCAAATTGACTATGTCATTCAGTTTAGCATAGAAACTATCAAATGTCTCATCATCAGCCATCATTATCTCTTCAAACCTAGTAGTCAACATCTGCAGTTTAGAGTTCTTAACAGTTTCAGTTCTCTCATGTGTGGTTTCTAAAATATCCCAAACTTCTTTAACATTTTCACACATTGACACACGCCTAAACTCTTCAGCAGATACATCCATGAACATGGCATGAAGACCCTTACTATTCCAATTACACTCATCCAAATTCGTTTTTGATCACAGAGAAATATCAGTGGGTGTGACTACACCAGCAACAGTTGTTGAAGGTGGAGCCTATCCATTTTGAACGGTAACCCAAACACGTTCATCCATAGATTTAAGAAAGGCCCTCATTAGAACCTTACAGTAGGCATAGTTGCTTCATCGAAATAAGGAAGGCACAAATAATGACTTACTCGTCTAGACTTAACAAATAAAGGTTAGGAACCGATGTAAGGCTCTGATATCAAATGAAAAACTCAAGTTTGACCCTAACGACACCTAGAGGAGAGTGAATATGTGTAGTATGCAGAATTAACTAATTAGCAACAAGTCATCAATTAATTATCTCTAGATGATTAATCACGCAGTTAATATAATCCTAAGTTTAAATACCACAGATCATACATTCATAATATAATGTAGTAAATGAACAACGGTATGATCACGGAGAAACTCAACTAGGAAAAACTCCGGACACTTTGCCAGTCAACAATCCATTATAAACAATATGTAACTTACAGTCTGCCAACCTAGACGACTTTACATACTATCTGATCTCCTGACTGCAATTCCAACAGCTTTCCTAAATTCTGCTATCCTACAACGACTCCTAACTTTGTGAAATCGTTTATCTCATGTGGATCCACGAAGAACTCCAATCAAATTTCGTCGATCTTCAGAACTCTGATCAGATGTAGAGGAACATCCGTAACCATAAGCTTAATACCTTGACTATTTTTCACTCCAAACCAAATTCACGAGATGAAGTTGAATGAAAGAATCAAATCAATCTCTCACAGATTTAGCTCTCTCAATGTTCAACTTTAGAATTTTCGTACAGAACTGTTTTGGTATTTATATATAGGGTCTAAAATAGATGGGCCATAGAAAAAGCCTTTAAAATGCGAAATAAAAACTTCTCGAATAAAGTTGTCGTTCGAGCGAGGGCTAAGCGACAGTCGAGCATCAGAATGTCGTTCGAGCCAATGAGGGGCGACAGTCTAGCGACACTGTTTCTGCTTTTGTAGCTCGAGCCAACCCTTGGTGACAATCCAGCGAAAGTCCGCGCCGTTTTCCTCCTTTTTTACATTCTCAAACCCTAGACCTAAAAACAAACTATATTAACGTATTTGCACATTACTCCTTGAACTATTACAATATGTTTGGTATTCGAATTATGGAACTGATGTTTTTCACTCCAAACCAAATTCACGAGATGAAGTTGAATGAAAGAATCAAATCAATCTCTCACAAATTTAGCTCTCTCAATGTTACACTTTAGAATTTTACGTACAGAACTGTTTTGGTATTTATATATAGGGTCTAAAATAGATGGGCCATAGAAAAAGCCTTTAAAATGCGAAATAAAAATTTTCCGAATAAAGTTGTCGTTCGAGCGAGGGCTAAGCGACAGTCGAGCATCAGAATGTCGTTCGAGCCAATGAGGGGCGACGGTCTAGCGACACTGTTTCTGCTTTTGTAGTTCGAATCAACCCTTGGTGACAATCCAGCGAAAGTTCGCGCCGTTTTCCTCTTTTTTTACATTCTCAAACCCTAGACCTAAAAACAAACTATATTAACGTATTTGCACATTACTCCTTGAACTATTACAATATGTCAATTTCAGTCCTATTGTTCATAGAACTTGCCAATTACAAAATCAACTAAACCTAACATTATCGATGATTATCAATAGTTTGACAAAAAGAGAAAAGCTTGAATCAGTAACATCAATGGCTTCTTCGTCAATCATTATCAATAAAAGAATTATTAATAATTGTTAATAATATAATTGATGACATTGTCGTTGTCCATTTGATATATACATTAATGATCTCCTAAAGGCTGACAATTAGCTTATGCTAACGTGATATACCAATTAATTGGTGAAACATTAAATTCCCAGTACCTACCATTAATTTGTTCACCACTTAATGGTACGTCGTGTCATCAGTGCTTAGGATATCACACACACTCACAATAAGTTCATTGAAGATGAAATATAAAATATAAACTAACTTATATGTAGATATATTATAAATAAAAAATAAAATATAGTGAAATTATTTATTTAATTTATTTTTTAAATGAAATATAAAAATAGATTATATAACTATTTAGTTTTTTAATTATTTATTTTGGACTTGTTTGTATTTTTTTTTTTTTAAATTTGTGACTACAGTTATAATTAATTCTTTATTTTTTTTTCTTATTTTCTTTTTATTTTATTTAAAAAGGACATATTCATCATTTTATAAGATTTTATTGAGAAAAATGGAAGAAAATATTGTATTTCGCAAAGAAAAGATCATCTAGGGGGTTTTGTAGAAGCAACGATCAGGGGTGTTTAGTGCGAATTATCTTTTTGTTGGTAAAAAAGTTAACCACTTGTTTGGGTTTCATTATAATCTTCTTATAATTCATAGTTAAGGTTAACACTAATTTTAACAACATATTCATAATATTATCCACTTATTATCCACTATTTTGGAAAACTCATTACCGTTCTTCATTACGATCTTTTCCTAATGAGAAATGAGAAATTGTGACAAAATAAGTAACTTAAAAGTAAATTTCACTTATACTTCTAAATACAATCATACATATATCATCAGAGTGCAATTATCCACGTGTGGAACTGCAAAAACATAATAGGAATTCAAGAATCTTGTCAAACTTGCAATACAAGAACAAGACATAGCCCAAAAATTCCGGAAGTTTTCAACATTTTAAGGGTATCTAAGGAGTGTTTCTGTCCAATTTTTATAGGAAAAAATAGCTTATCTTTCCTTTATACAAGAATCACTTTCTCATAGTCAGAAATTTTATCTTTCCCTTTAAATTGCTTTTCTTTTCTTTCCATGTATGAACAATGAGTGTTTTGGAAAAGCCTTTGTACAATTAAACTTCATATTGGTAAAAGACATTGATTCTCACTGATATCATTTACCTAGAGTTGTTGTATAGGTTTCTAAAAGAGATTAAAGTTAATCTCTCAATTTAAAAGTTGGTCACTTTGATTTCCAGTCAAATCGTGGTTTATAATTCAGGATTTCATACTTGTTTACCTCGACTTTATTCTATAAGTTTTTGAAAGCGATTAAAGTGCCTACGGGCTTAAAAGTTAATTACTTTGACCTCCGATTGAATCGATGTTTCTCTAAATTTGAAAAAAAAAAAAATGCAAATATATATGCTTTTCTTTTTCATTTGTCCTACTCTTTGGGGGTATTGAGGAGCATGGACATGACAATAAAACATAACTTTGCCATGGAACTCTGAGTAATCACCTTATCTATGGACCTTAGTGTATGCTTGGCAAAACTTTTTGAAGATTATTAGTTGTGGGTCTTATTGAACAATTTGTAATTTGTAGATTTGTAAAGGGCTAGCTTAGTCATTTCCTTTCCTTTTCATTTGTATATATATTTGAACAGCCTTTACCGGATTTGATGAAAAAGAGGATAACAATTTTTCCCTCCAAAACTTCTTCTTCTCCAATTTCATTTCTTGCTCAATAATTCACATGGTATCAGTGCACTGAAGATCGTTGCGATGGCGTCACAAGGCTCCTCTGTTGGAGATCTAGCTGGAGAAGAAATAAATTTAGCTACCAGCCGATTGGTCATAGATCCAAGCAGTCCATACTCTCTACATTATGGTGATAACACAGGGAAGCAGCTCATATCTGTTGTGCTTGCAGAGGAAAATTACGCGACATGGAGTCGTGCCGTTATTATGGCTCTAAGTGTGAAGAACAAAGAAGGTTTCATAGATGGATCGATAGTCGAACCAAGGCCTGATGATCAGATGTACAACGCCTGGCGAAGATGCAACCACGTGGTTTCTTCGTGGATTATCAATTCCAACCCAAAAGAGCTCTATCCTAGTGTGATGCACAAGGATTCAGCTAGAGATATATGGATCGAACTGAAGGATCGTTACAGTCAAGGCAATGGTCCTAGAATCTATGAGTTGAAGAAGCAGATATCCACTATCTCCCAGGAAAACAACTCAGTTAACTGCTACTTCAATCGATTCAAAGGATTATGGGAGGAACTTGACAATTATAGACCCCACATTATTGGATCTGATTACAAATAGGAAGATCAAGTTATGCAATTCCTAATGGGATTAGATGAAAATTAATCTGGAGTAAAAAGTCAAATTCTACTGATGGATCCTCTGCCTCTCTTAATAAAATTTTCGCACTGATTTTGCAAGATGAAAGATAAAAGGAGGTTGTTACAAAGAGGCAACAGAATTTCGAGGTATCTGCCTTTGCAAGTAATTTAGCGTAATGATCTAATGGAAGCCAGAAAAGCATTAGATTCATTCAAAATCAAAGGAAGGAAAGGCCTATATGTAGTTTTTGTGGATTACTTGGACACATCAAGGCAAATTATTTCAAAATTGTAGGATATCCTCGTGGACATCGATTTGCTAGAAGCGGACCTGCAATGGCAAATGCTGTGGGACAATCATCTGCTATTGGTAATCAGAATTGTGTTATAGAGTCTCTTTCAAATCTCACTATTAGTCCAGATCAGTGTAAGCAGGTTCTAGCAATGTTGGTGCCTCAACTGAAAGAACAGATAACCAGTGGTTCTCGAACACAAATACAGTCACATGCTTAAGATGCATCTACAAATAGCTATTCTGTTCCTGATGCTTTTACTTTCTCAGGTAATTGTTCTTATCCTAACACTAAAACTAGTGCAGGTAGGTAGATTATGGATACTGGTGCCTCTAAACATATGGTATGTTCTATTTTGCACTTAGCCTCTGTGTCTCATAAGATTAAAGCCGCTGTTAGACTGACTAATGGTGATACTGTTGAAGCCACACATGTTGGGAATATCAGGTTATCTGATGCCTTAGTTTTAACTGAAGTGTTGGTGGTACCGTGTTTCAAGTTTAATTTGATTTCAGCTAGCAAATTGACTCTCAAACATAATTGTTTCCTGATATTTTTACATCAATATTGTGTTGTCCAGAATCTTTTAACATGGAGGACGATTGGAGTGGGCAAACTTGAAGGTGGACTGTATGTGTTTCAATAGCCAAATTAGCCTGATCAACAACTCTATTCTGACCTTAACTATCCTGATATTCTTGAAAATAGATTTCCCATTTCCCTTAATTCCAATTGCAATTCTATTCTCAGTTTACAATGTAATAAAGCAAGATATTTTTCTTGTAATTCTGTTAACACTCCTGATGTAAACACTGATATTGATCTATGACATTGTCGAATGGGACATATTTCTGTTACCAAATTGTCTGTTCTGCATAATTTGATTCCTAACATCACTTTTAACAAACATTTGCATTGCACTATCTGTCCTATAGCTAAACAGCATCGGTTATCTTTTCCAAGGAGTGAAACTAGAGCCTCTAAACGATTTGATATCATTTATTGTAATATATGGGGACCCTATTCAGTTCCTTCATTAGATGACTCTAGGTACTTTCTAACTATTGTGGATGATCACAGTAGAATGACTTAGACCTACCTAATGAGAGAAAAATCTCAAACCAAATCCATTATTCACTCATTCCATAAAATGATCTTTACCCACTTTGAGTGCAAAATAAAAATTTTCAGATCAGACAATGGGTCTGAATTTCACATGAATGAATTTTTCCACTCAAATGGCATCATTCACCAGCTTAGCTGCGTTGAGAGGAAGCATCAACACCTTTTGAACATAGCTAGAGCTATCAAATTCCAAGCTAATCTACCTCATAAATTTTGGGGAGAAACCATTCTTGCTGCCACTTATTTGATTAACAGAACTCCAACCCTCATCCTTGAAAATAAAACACTTTATGAGCTACTTCGTCTAACTGTACCATCATATTCTCACCTCAAAGTCTTTAGATGCCTTTGCTATACCTGAAGCCTAAAATGGAGTCGTACTAAGTTTGATCTTAGAGCTATTCCATGCATTTTTATTGGCTACCCTTATAACATAAAAGCATTCAAATTATTTAATCTCCTTACCAATACTGTGTTTGCCTCTAAAGATGTTAAGTTCCGTGAGAATATATTCCCATTTCATCATCCAAAATTGCTTGCTTCTGTATTGAAATCTGATGTCATTCCATATTTTGATTCATCTCCTTTTCCTATTCAAGGTAATGATTTACCAGATGGGATACCAATTCAAAATTATGGTAATGATTCTAGTTCCATTGCTGTTGATTCTCCTACTGATATAAATTCTCCTTTTAATTCAAACATAAATCCATCTGATTCTGCTCAGACTAATAATCCTCATTCCACTTCATCCCCTATCCTACCTCTTGCTTATACTCCTGCTGTTCCCATCAGACATTAAAATAGACCTAAAAGAGCCCTAGCCTACCTTCAAGACTATCATTGCAGTCTATCTCAATTGCCTACTCTACATTCGAAAACTACGGTGAAAGATCAGAGGGCTGGCAAGCAATATTCTATTGCTGATTACTTGAACTATGGTAGATTGTCTCCTACCCACAAGAGGTATTCTATTGCCTTATATACTGTGAATGAGCCCATAACATATGAAGAGGCTGCTCAATGTCCAGATTGCTATAAGGTAATGGAAATTGAGTATCAGGCTTTAGTCTCAAATAACACTTGCACTATAACTTCTCTACTTGCTCACAAGAAACCTGTAGCTTGCAAATGGGTTTTTAAAGTTAAACTTAACTCTGATGGGATTGAGGAAAGAAAGAAAGCTAGACTTGTTGCAAAGGGATTCGCGCAACAGGATGGTCTCGATTATGATAAGACTTTCTCCCC
Source organism: Fraxinus pennsylvanica (assembly GCA_912172775.2). Taxonomy (NCBI): domain Eukaryota; kingdom Viridiplantae; phylum Streptophyta; class Magnoliopsida; order Lamiales; family Oleaceae; genus Fraxinus; species Fraxinus pennsylvanica. The sequence goes on from OU503057.1 coordinate 21,721,885, forward strand.
TGTTGCAAAGCTTGTGACAGTGAAGACATTATTGGCTATTGCTGCTCATAAGTGCTGGCATCTTCATCAATTAGATATCAACAATGCGTTCCTCCATTGTGAACTTGATGAAGAGGTTTACATGTGGATGCCTAAGGGGAGAGTGTGGAGAAAAGTTAGTATGCAGATTGAAAAAGTCCATTTATGGACTGAAATAGGCGTCTAGGCAGTGGAATACTAAGCTATCCTCATACATAGTTTCCCAAGGTTTTAAGCAGTCAAAATCAGACTACACTTCATTCACCAAGCAAGAAAAAGGATCATTCACTGTGTTACTGATTTATGTGGATGATGTAATAATAGGAGGCAATGATTTGCTATACATTGAAAAGTTCAAGGCAGATTGAATAAGCAGTTTAGACTAAAGGACTTAGGACTTTTGAAGTACTTTCTGGGGTTGGAATAGCAATAAGCTCAAAGGGAATTTCTGTTAATCAAAGAAAATATGCATTAGATGTGTTATTTGATGCTGGATATCTTGGAGCCAAGCCTACCAAATATCCCTTGCCTCAGAACTTGAAATTAAACAAGGATGAAGGAGAACTTCTTAAGGATGCAAGTGCTTACAGAAGACTGATAGGTAGAATTCTATACCTAACTATAACCAGACCGAATTTATCCTATGTTGTTCAGGTACTTAGCCAATTTATTCAATCACCGAGACAACCACATCTGGAAGCTGTCCATCATGTGCTGAGGTATTTGAAGGGAACTTCAGCACAAGGTCTAATGTTTGAGATCAAGTCAGACCTGATTCTTAAAGGTTTTTGTGATGCTGATTGGGCTGCTTGTTCTGATACTAGGAGATCAATTACAGTTTATTGTGTTTTTTTGGATAATTCACTGGTATCTTGGAGATCAAAAAAGCAGCCTACAGTCTCTAGATCATCTGCTGAATCAGAGTACAGGTCCATGGCTGCAACTATTTGTGAATTTAGCTGAAAGAACATTCTTGTTGATCTTGGTGTCCAACATGATCGAGCAGCACTGCTATTCTGTGATAGGAAATAAGCAATCCACATAACTAGTAATCCGGTCTTCTATGAGAGGACAAAACATATAGAAATAGATTGTCATCTAGTGAGAGATAAGGTGCAAGCTGGAGAAGTTAAAATGCTGCATGAGGCGTCCCAAGATCAATTGGTTGACATTTTAACTAAACCATTAGGAGGTGTTCAGTTTCAACAATTAATTGGCAAGATGAGAGTTTTGAATTTTCATCTCACATCTTGAGGGAGAGTATTGAACAATTTGTAAAGGGCTAGCTTAGTCATTTCCTTTCCTTTTCATTTGTATATATATTTGAATAGCCTTTACCGGATTTGACGAAAAAGGGGATAACAACTTTTTCCTCCAAAACTTCTTCTTCTCCAATTTCATTTCTTGCTCAATAATTCACAGGTCTAACGAAATGTGTGAATAGAAAGTGAATAATAGTCGTGGGTCCTAGAGATTCTACTAAGTTACTTCACTTTTGAGTTTTGAGTGATTGTTTTTTCACTACAAGATTTTAGGAAAGGGGGTTAAAAAGATTATCATACTAGTTTATTTTTCACTTATTCTATTTGTTTTTGAAAGCTATTAAAGTTAAATCCTATTTAAAACACTTTCACTTACACTATTTTTTCTTCAAAACGTCACAAAACACATATATACTTCTTTTTCATTTGTACTATTCTAATAAATTGTCATTGAGGAGCATGGACATGACATTTGGTCAAGAAGGTCTGCTCAAACCTTGTAAGGATGCAATCAAACATATCATTGACATGAAAAACCTAAAGTTATCACCTTATCTACGAAACTTAATAAAGTCACATGGGTTGAATAAATCTTTGCTATGATACAAATATTCAAAAAGTTAAAAAGTGAATTAAGTAAGTATCTAAAATGCGAGTAGTTTAAAAGCATGCAATGCATTTAGTTGCAAAATCATCTTCATGGAATATGAATACTCGAAAGAACTAATGACCCATTTTTATACTAAAGTTTCGGATTCTCGGTGGCAAACTTTTATTCTTGCCGCACCAGGATTTTATTTTCACTATATTTTAGAGTAAACATAACAATATATGAAATCAAGTGACAAAATTTAAGAGATTAGTATAGTCGACTCTAAAATTATTTGAAAACAAAATTTATCTCTAGAACAGTATATATCAAAATGAGTGCAAATTTTCTAGCTATTATATGAATGAATGAGCACCCGGGGATGGCCCTAGTTAGATTTAATGCCCTTAGGATGAGAAAGTAGATTCTCCTACTCCAATGTCTTGTCTTCTTCTTAAACACCTTTAAGTCTTCAAACTTTAGACCTGCTTTTAAGGGTTTCGACAAATGTATGTAACATATATATATCAACACACACATACCCACACGTGTATGTGTGTGTATGGTAGGCCAAAAATAATGAAAATATTGTTTGCTCTTAGTGGGATGTCCCTAAATATAGGTAAGCAAAAGCAAGTCAATAAATTCTTTGTCACCTAAAAAAAGTTGCTTTGCAATTTAATGAAAATGAAAAAGATTTACATGTTACCAAGTTGACACGTAATACATATCTTCTCCACTTTTTATGATTTTTCTTATTTTTATTTTAATTATCTGTGTAAGAATTAGGAATTCCTCTTCCAACTCGTCCCAGAAGGATGCTGCTTTACGCACTTATGTCTAGATAGAAATGTCTTGAACCTCCACTATTAAGCCAGATTTTCAGAAATACGGTTGGTTAGCAGGAATCTCAATTTCAGAGAGCGCGGTGAATATATAATTATTTAAAAGTTTAAATTTTAAATGAAATGTAAGATTAATTTGATAAATATTATTATACATCCAAAATATGTTTTCACTAGTTTGTGTCTCGAACTAGTCCATTCATCGAAACTCAAATCAATCTAGAACGTGATGAAACACAAGCTTCATTTCGAAAGATTAGAATATAAAGAACTAATTATTTCAAAAGTGGCTTTGGGTTAATTAATCTAATCTATCAACAAATAACAATAAAATGATAATGCCGTGGGGGTTTTGACTTTGAAATTGACTGATTAAGACTGGCCATTAAAGAAGGTTATTTGCTCTCTTTCCACATTTTTAAAGAATATGCTCTTTTGATAATCTTTTCTTGAATATATAAGTATTTGCATATGTAATACCATATCAAGTTGTCTCTTATTTATTGTTATATTTTAAGTTAAAGTTGTACACACTTCAATTAAGTATTGACTATCAAATATCATGCATATTCAATTATTTTTCCATGAAAAGGTAGTTGGATTTGGGAGTCTATAATTCCTCTATGATTAAGTATGGTTAATTTCGTTGAAGGAGTCAAAAGTTTTTTTTTTTTAAAACTTGGTCATGTTAAATTTTTTTCACAAATAAAATAGAACTTGTAAATAATTTAATTTTATATTTATTTTGATAATTTTTTCCCCGAATTGTCTTACTGGTAGTCCTACCAGTTTACCGAAAATGAACTTGAAAGTATAGATAATTTTAGATATGAAATGTGTGGAAATTAAGCTAGACCTCAAAAATATATAAAGATAAAGAGGAGAAAAAGAACACAGCTAATGATCTTTAAAACTTGTTGACCCAAAAAATGTATGAATGATGTGGCCAACAGATTTCAAAGCCTTTCACGTCCACTTAAGCTGGGTTTCTCCACACTTGGAGAAACCGTTAATCACATTTGGCCTCCTCCGGGAGGGATAGAGTTGGCCGCACGCACTCCAATAGTCAAATCAGTTGGAGAAGTAATTAAATGAGTGTGTGAGAATTTTAAACGTGAGCCTCTAATATAAAAAAAGTGGTCGGCTTTTGGGTGAATGATTAAAAAATGTGTAGCAAGAATATATCTTTAAGAGTCTAAGTTTGCATTATTTTTGAAGGGCACTAAGTGTGAGTTTTTATACTTGGGGCAAGGTGGATGAAGGCCATTGGATGACAATGCACGTGGTCTCATCCACATGATTGAGCTTTCCAATTATAGGCATTAATCAATAACAGCTTTAAATACTAATACTACTTTTCTACCCACAAAGCCTAGCTTGCGGCTTGGACTTGACCAAATGGGTTTGCGACGACGGCAGCGACAGTGAGTTGTCTTATCAATCACGTGGCACAAGATCTGTTCAAGATTCTTGTCATTGACTCACCCTGAATTGGTTATTGCCATTGGGTCTGCGTGTAATGGGGTCTGTCCAGACTTTTCTACACAGGGTCACTCAAACTTTAAAGAGGTCGTCCATGTAGAGTTGAGTTGTTCTTGTCAAAGTACGAAGCATGAGGCCACCGAACCGCTCGCCACGTAGACTAACTGGGGCCACGTTTGGATCTTAGTTTTGCAAGGCGTAACAAAACTTATTCCTATAATCATTTTACAATAATGTTTGGGTTGATTATGTGAATAATTTCACTAAAAATAATCATCATTGCTAATAATTATAGTTATAATTGCTCAATTTTATCTTATCTTTACAGAAAATGAATATTTCAAACTTAACTTTAATCTTTTTTGAACGAATCACCTTTTATTCTTGAAAGTGCAAACAGCACATATGGCATACTGTTAACAAACAATGATGCAGAAAAAAGCCTTTTGTGAAATCAATCTTGGAAGATAGCGAGAATAATAAGTAAGGGAAAGTGAAATCAAAGAGAAGGTCGGTATAGATTTATAATAAATAAATTCGACGATCAAATATTTTTCACTACTTCGGTTCTAGCGTCTAATTTGAACAATAAGTAATTTATATGTAAAGATTGTTGCTGAATAAGTTCATTAATATATAAGTTGAGCTCCTACAAATATGATAAATTTGTTAATTAAATTTTATATTCAACGGACTTTTTTCGTGTATGGGAGAGCTGATGCACGTAAATTTGTTTAAATAGTTGATGATGAGATTTGAATTATTGGCTTTTATATGTTCTATAATCACGTTGAAACAAATTACCCAAAATCACGTATAAAAGTAATATTTTGAACAAAAAAGATAATTTAATTATATGTGAATTTTGTGTTTAGCATAGTATAAAATAATAAATGTAAGGTGAAGAATGTGTAAGCATGCTGCAAGGCTAAAAGGGAAAAGGGCTAAAAGCAAAGGCAAGCTTGCCCATACTCTGATTTCACATTGCCCCCATCACCTTTTCGTCTTGATTTGAACCTTTGTGGGCCTAATCAAATAATTATTGAATTTTGCTTTAATGGAATAATTAATGACAACTTATCTTACATATTTAATTGGAAAGTTAAATTCTTTTTTTCTGATCCGTATCTCACTTGTATAATTTATTATACTTGATCACAAACAAACAAACAAACAAACAAAATGATCAGAGAAAGCTCTCGTTCTTGTGTTTTTATTTTATTTTACTTGTATTCTTTAAAGGTTCTTCATAGAAACTGTATCATGTAAATTATTCATTATACTTCATTATTATATTATAATAAAGAAGATGGACCCAATAAATGAGAGAATAGAAGACGAACCAAAATATGATTTTTTTTTTTTTCAATTGATTTGATTTCAATGTTTTTCGAAATCAACGATTTTGTAATCATAGTTCTTTCATACTTATGTTGTATCAGTTTTCATTTGATCGACCAATCTTATTTAACTGACTCGAAATAAAACTTAATAATATGGAATTTCTCCATTAAACACAAGCACTGAAAGATAGGAAACCCTGGCAAGTTGCATAAGTTGGCTGTCTGTAATACAAGAAGTGGAGGGGGAGAGAGAGAGAGAGGGATAATGAAAAGAAGAGAAAGGTACATAAACACAGGTGTATGTAAAAATATATTTTTCTGTAAATGGCTGCAGGATCTATGGTTAGGCTTTTCTTGCTTGCCACTACCAGAGATATGATTGACAAACTACTAGTATTAGCTACTCATACTGCTTATAAGCGTCTTAATTAATTGAATTGCTAGGATATGGTACAAAAGGAACTCAAATGAATATAAATTTTTTTTCCCTTTAAATATATTCTAGGAAAAGATGAGCATAAGAATATTTACAAGGCTGTTTTTCACGATTATTGATGTAGCTGAGGAGTTTTAATTTTTGAGAAATGAGAGAAACGTTCAAGAATCTGGAATAGAATTAATTTTTTAAATGAAATTGAACTATTTAATGTTGAGCTTATGGCACATCCTAATTATGTTGGCACTGACCAGCAAGCACCCCATCAAATATGTCGGAAATGCCTTTTAATTTGAGAGTCTTTGAGTTCAAAATTAGGTGGAATTCACACCCCTAGATTAACGAGATCAAGCATATTCATATTCTACTTTCCAAGATAAATAACATGACATATTTACTTATTAAAACTGTCAAACATTCTCCGCTCTATATTTTTTCTTTGCATCATTACAGTGATTCACTCTACAGATATATAGAAAGAATGATAAACCTATATTCGACTATATAAATTATGTGGCAATAATTATGGACAGTTCTTAAAGGAAATAATTTCCCATTTAAGGTACATCCTAAAATGGCCTCCAATCTTCCTCTAATTTCTATGTCGATGACAACTCATGCCAACACTCCCCCTCAAATTGATGCATACAAGTCCCTGTTGCGCAACTTGTCAAGTGAGTTATGAAAATCCTTGTTCGATACTGCTTTTGTAAGAATATTTGCTAGCTGGTCTAGACTTAACAAATGAAAATCTAATGATCTTGGCTTCAAGGTTCTATTTGATAAAGTACATATTCACTTCCACATGCTTAGCCTTATCGTGCTGATCAGGATTATGAGAGAAGTCAATGCAACTCTATTATCGCAGAAAAGATCCATCTCTAATGTAGGAGCAAAACCAATCTCAGTTAGCAACTATTTGAGCCAAAGAAGCTCACAAAATCCCTTAGCCATTCCACAAAACTCCACTTCTGCACTTGACACTGCTACCACTTTTTGTTTTTTACTTCTCAATGTAACCATATTCCCACCAACAAACATGAAATAGCCAAAAGTAGATTTCATATCGAAGAGATTCCCTGCCCAATCTGGGTTCGAATTGCTGTCAATCCTCAAGTAATGGTTTTTCAAAAACATGAGCCCTTTCCCATGAGGGACTTTAAGTATCGAAATATGTGGGTTACATCATTCATATGGTCTTCACATGTGCAATGCACAAATCGACTAACTACACTTATAGCGTATGAGAAAGATAAATTAGCTTACCAACTAATCTTCGATATATCCCCTTATCCGTTGGTACTTGGTCTAAATATTTACCAAGTTTATGGTTTTGTACCATTGGAGTGTCTATAGGTTTATATTCTACCATTAAAACTTTTGATAATAAGACTAAAACATATTTTAATTGCGAGAGAAATATGCCAAGTTTAGACATAGCCATTTCTATTCCCATAAAATATTTCAGTCCCCAAGTTCTTCATCTCAAATTCAGCTGCTAACTACTTTTGAAGTTGAGATATCTTTATTATGTCATCCCCTGTAATGATCATATCGTCTACATATACTATCAAATATGTCATCTTGTCAAGTCGATGTTTTAGAAATAAGGTGTGGTCTGAGTTACTTTGTTTGAAGTCGTACTTCTTCATCGCTAAGTTGAATTTTCCAAACCATGTTCTAGGAGATTGTTTCAATCCATAGAGTGCTCCTTGTAGTTTACACACCATTTGTGACTTTAAGCATGCTGTATAGCTCGATAGAACCTTTATGTAGACCTCTTTCTCTACATTGCCATTGAAAAAGGCAATTTTTACATCGAATTGATGTAATGGCCAATCTATGTTTGCTGCAAGTGACAATAAGACTCTGACTATGTTAAGCTTGGCTACCGGTGAGAATGTCTCCTAATAATCTACTCCATATGTTTGCGTGTAACTCTTTGTTACTAAAGTTGCTTTATATCGTTCAATGGTTTTCCCTGCCTTGTATTTGATGGAAAAAACCCTCTTGCATCCTACTAATTTCTCTCCTTCCAGTACTGGAACTAAAGTCTATATCTTATTCTTCAACAATGTTTCCATTTCTTCCTCTATTGCTGAGCCCACTTTGGATTGGCTAAGGCCTCTTTGATGCTAGTGTGAATGTAACAGGAGGACACTTTACTACAAAGGTATTTAGAGGCTCAAGATAGATTCTTTATAGACACATAATTTGCAATTGGGTATCTTGACCTTCGCTCCTCAAAGTCTGGAGAATATTTGTCAGGTGATTTGCCACGGTTATGCCAGAAAGGTAAGTTGTAACCAGCAGAGGTATCCACATTATCATTTAGATTTGTAATTTTGGAACTTATCTCATGAATATTGTTAGGAGATAGGCCTTCGTGTACTGAAGAATAGGGACATCGGGTGCTTCAATTTTGGTTTCAAGTTTACCTATTTCTGTTCAAGGTATTGTATTCTCATATCTTGGAATGTTTGTAGCTTCATCTCTTAAGATTGTGTTCATATTATTTCCTGAGATTACATTTGGACCTGCATGTGACTCTATATGTGATTCCATATTGATTGTCCCCCAGTCCCATTTAAACCAATTCAGTGCTTCATATTGTGTCTCCCCTTGAAAGAATCCGGTGGATACAAGGTTTCTAATTCCAAAAAATTGACATCCATAGTAATATATGTTCACTGAGTTGTATGATCAAAGTATTGGTATCTCTTTTGATGAGAAGCATATCCCAAGAAAAGACATCGGAGTGCACATGGATAAAGTTGTAGAGTCTCCATCTTAGTATCACACCTAATGATCTTCTTCGTAAGAATATCCTGTAGAAAGCAAAAATTGGGATAAATTAGCACTGCACAATTTAGATCAGTAGTAATTTGGCTAATAGATAGCAAATTATGTGATAGAAAGGGAACAAGTAGAGTATTATGTAGTTGGAGAGAAGGAGATAAAGCTACCGTGCCCACTCTCTCCAATACTAGTGCACCATGGTAAAGAGGTTTGTGAGAAATCTATGATAGTAAAGGTCATGTGATCGGTGGCTTCCGAGTCTAGCAACCACTATCAGCATCTTAGTAAGTACTATGGAAAGCAGTAACAGAATTACTGGACCTTGAATGCTAACCATTTCTCGAGAAAGTTCATCAATTAATATGAGAGATAGATGTGGTTCTGCGGTGACCACAACCATTTTACCCATGCCTCCATCACTACCAGTAGCCACTTTTACAGTGCTTCCATTTGTGCCAGTGTCATGGTGTTTTTTAGACTGAAGTTCATTCCACCAGTCAGGATACCCATAGAGCTTGAAGCAATTTCCCAATTGTATTTCGTGTTTCCACTGTAAGTGAACTTAGTTTCATTAGGTAGGCAAAACTTGGAAGAAGAACATGATTCTCCACGGCTCAAGGAGAAAGATACAATAGAAGATGATGCAAAGGACCCTATTTTAAGACCTTTAGCAGCAAGAACTGCTCCATAGAAATGATTAGCATTACCAGTAACCATGACAGCCTGTCAGATGACTTTTCTATGAACATGCATATTCTCTCTCAACAGTAGGAAAATGATCTATCTATAACACTTCTCAATGAATCTTGTCCAATCGATCATCAAGTCTATCCAGGAAGATATATAAAATGTCCTCCTGCTATAGAATGTTATAGTGTTTGATGTTAACGGCACACTTCATTGGATTTGGTCTATGAAAATCTATTTCATGCCATAACCTCTGAAGGTCATTAAAATATTTTTCTAGGTAACTACCTGTTTGCTTGAGTTGTGTTACATGGCGTTGGAAGTCATAGACTCGAGATGTATTGCTACCATCAAAGTAGGTGGTAGCAGTAGAATCCCAAACTAGTATTGCTGTGAGAAAGTGAATGAAGTTACCAATCAATGAGGGGTCCAAGGAGTTTATCAACCTCCCTTTAACAATATCATTGTTGGTGCGCTATTTTTGAAAAGATGGATCGGTTTAAAGACATTGGGAATTATCCCCACTGATATAGCCCAACTTGTCTCACTTAAATGTATGACTCGACAACTTGGGACCAAAGTTCATAGTTGGTGTCGTCCAACTTTATGCCAATTGGGGCAGCAAAAGGTTAGTTAGGGTCGAAGTATGCACTTCGATGAGTGCATCATTCATTCTAGTGGTTAACTTGTTCAGGATAGTATGTGATTGTAAAGCACCAAATCCATTCTCAGCTTCATTTTCTGCCTTTTTTGCCAAACAGGAGATAAGGTGAGAGGTTACGAGGTGAAATGTTTATGACAATGGAGAGCTAAGGATATGAACCTTGCTGTGATACCATGTCAAAAATTCTCCACTACATATTTTTTCTTCATATCATTATAGTGATTCACTCTATAGATGTATAGAAAGAATGATAAACCCGTATTCGACTATACAGATTATATGGCAATAATTATGGGCAGTTCTTAAAGGAATTGATTTCTCATTTAAGGTCCATCCTAAAATGGCATCGAATCTTCCTCTAATTTCTATCTAGATGACAACTCACGCTAACACTCCCTTCAAGTTGATGCATACAGGTCCTAGTTACGTAACTTATCAAGTGAGTTATGAAAATCGTTGTTCGATACAGTTTTTGTAAGAATATTTGGTAGCCGGTCTTCGAACTTAAAAAATGGAAATTTGATGATCTTAGCTTCAAGATTCTGTTTGATAATGTGCTTATCCACTTCCATGTGCTTAGTCTTATCATGCTGAACATGATTATGAGAGATGTCGATACAACTCTATTATCATAGAAAAGATCCATCTCTAATGTAGGAGCAAAACCAATCTCAGTTAGCAACTGTTTGAGCCAAAGAAGCTCACAAAGTCCCTTAGCCATTTCAAGGAACTCGACTTCTACATTTGATACCGCTACCACTTTTTTTGTACTTCTCAATGTGACCAGATTCTTACCAACAAACATGAAATAGCCAGAAGTAGATTTCCTATGCAAGAGATTTCCTTACCAATCTGCATCCTTATAGTCGTTAATCCTCGAATGATGATTTTTCACCCCATTTTCCCAAGATAGGACTTTAAGTATCAAAGTATGTGGGTTACATCATTCATATGGTCCTTACTTGGGCAATGCATAAACTGACTAACTATACTTATAGCATAAGCAATGTTAGGTCAAGTATGAGAAAGATAAATTAGCTTATCATCTAATCTTTGATACATCCCCTTATCCATTGGTGACCTGAATATTTACTGAATATGTGGTTTTGCAACGTTGGAGTGTTTACGGGGTTTACATTCTAGAATTCCCATTTCTGATAATAACTCTAAAACATATTTCCATTGTGGGAGAAATATGCCATGTTTAGACCTAGCCATTTCTATTCCAAAAAGTATTTTAGTCCTCCCAAGTTCTTCATCACAAATTTAGCTGCTAACTACTTTTGAAGCTGAGATATCTCTTTTATATCATCCCATATAATGATCATGTCATCTACACATACTATTGAAGTTATCACCTTGGTCAGTCGATATTTTAGAAATAGGTTTTGGTCGAGTTACTTTGTTTGAAGCAATACTTCTTCATCGCTAAGTTAAATCTTCCCAACAATTCTCTAGGCAATTATTTCAATCCATAGAGTGCTTACTGCAGTTTAGAGACCAGATGTGACTTTGAGAATTCTGTATAGCCGTGTGAAGCCTCCATGTAGACCTCTTCCTCTTGATTGACATGGGGAAAGGCATTTTTTACATCAAATTGATGTAATTGGCAATCTAAGTTTGCTATAAGTGACAATAAGACTCTGACTGTGTTAAGCTTGGCTAATGGTGAGGATGTCTACTAATAATCTACTCTTATGTTTGCGTATAACCTTTCGCTACTAACCTCGCTTTATACCTTTCAACGGTTCCATCTACCTTGTATTTGATGGAAAATACCCTTTTGCATCCCACTATTTTCACTCCTTCTGGTAGTGGAACTAAAGTCAATGTCTTATTCTTCAATAGTTCTTCCATTTCATCCGTTGTTGCGCGAGCCCACTTTGGATCGACAAAGGTCTTTAGAGGCTCAAATAGATTCTTTGGAAACACATAATTTGCAATTGGGTATCTAGACCTTCGCTCCTCAACTTTTGGAGAATATTTGTCAGGTGGTTTGCCACAGTTCAGTAAGTTGTAACCAATAGAGGTATCTAAATTATCATTTAGAGTTGTAATTTTGAAACTTACTTCATGAATATACTCAGGAGATCATGGAGAGCTTCAATTTCAGTCTCAGGTTCACCTGTTTCTGTTCCAAGTATTTTATTCTCATCTATTGGAATATCTGTAGCTTTTTGAGGAATTGTGTCCATCTATTATTTCCTAAGATTATATTCTGACCTGTATGTGACTCCATATGCGATTCTATATTGGTTGTCGCCTAGTCCCATTTTAACCAATTCACTACTTCACCTTGTGTCTCCCCCTTAAGCAAAGAATTGAGTGGATAGAATGTTTTAGATTCTAGAAAAGTGACATCTGTATTAATATAAGTTCGTTGAGATATAGGATCAAAAAATTTGTATCACTTTTGGTGATAAGCATATCCCAAGAAAAGATACTGGAGTGCATAGGGGTTAAGTTTGGTTCTTAGATTCTTATGGGGATAGACATAAGAAACACACCCGAAAACTATGAGTGGAAGCATCAAGATTGTAGGTAATGTAGTAAATTGTGATAGAGTTTGCAAATGAGTCCTAAATTTTCAGACTTATAAGAGCATACTATTAAAGAGATGAACAACAGTGGCAACAGCAACAACCTAATGTCATTTGGGCACATGAGCCTCAAGTAAGAGTGCCCATGTGGCCTCAAGGATGTTTCTGTTCTTCCTCTCAGCAACTACATTTTACTGAGGGGTTTGTGGACGCGAAATCTCATGGATAATGCATTGTTGTTGGAAGTAGGCTTAGAAGTGTTGGTTAACATATTCCCTACCATTATTAGATCTTAGAATCTGAATTTTTCCAGAAAATTGAGTTGAACCATAACATGAAAGGACGGGAATACATGCAACACATCATCTTTATGTTTGAGCAAATGCAACTGTGACATATGGGTACAATCATCAACAAAGGTAACAAACCACCGCATACTAGGCCTATAAGGAATTTGGAAAGGACCTTACACATCATAATGTATCGAGGCAAATGGAACTTCACTTTTATTCAAACTCAACGAGTAGGAAACCTGATGATTTTTTTTATCTAAAATACAAGTCTTACATTTAAAATCAAAAGTCTGCAAATGTGAAAATAACAAAAGGAATGAATGCTTCATGTAGCTAAATGATGGGTGTCCCAATTGACAGTGCCAAATCCAAATCTGACGCTCTTTATTACCAGTGAGATGATGCACATAATTTTCCAGGCCTTTGCTGAAATCATCCGTATAATAGCGTCCGACCACTTAGTATCATGCTCAATGATCTACTTTGTGAGAATATCCCGAAGAAGGTAAAAATTGGAAAAAAATAGCACTGCACAATTTAGATCAGATGTAACTTTGGCTAACAAATAGCAACTTATGTGATAGAGAGGGAACAAGTAGAGTATTATAAAGTTGGAGAGAAGGAGATAAGGTCACTGTGCCCGTTCTGGTAATTGGAGAGAGAAAGCCTTTAGCATTAGCAATATTAATGTGCCATAGAAAAGAGGTTTGTAAGAAATCTATGTTAATAAATGTCATGTGATTGGTGGCTCTTGGGTGTAGCAAGCACGCACCACTATCAGCATCTTGGTGGGTACCATGGAGAGTAATACCTGAATTACCTAGACCTGAAATGGTAGCCAGTTTTTGAGAATGTATAACAGTTGGTATAAGAGATAGATATGGTTTTCTAGTGACCACAACCGTTGTACCCATGCCTCCATCACTACCAGCAACAACTTTTCCCATGCCTACATCAATGCCAGCAACACGGCATTTTCAAGCCTAAAGTTCGTTCCACCAGTCAGGATACCCATGGAGCTTGAAGCAATTTTCCCGATTGTGTTTTACGTTTCCATGGTGAGTGCACTTGGTTCCATAGGTGGGTGGGGCTTGGAAAAGGGAGTATGATTTTCCACTGTTCATAAAAAAAGATCTAACAGAAGATAAGGCAAAAGATCTTAGTTTGAAAACTTTAACAAGAAGAATTGCTCCTGAAAAAGTATTAGTGTTACTAGTAACCATGATATCATGTCGGATGGCTTCTCTACGAACATATGCATATGCTTGTTCAACAATGGGAAAAAGACACATATGCAACACATCTCCACGAATCTTGTCCAATCGATCATCAAGTCTATCCAAGAAGACGTATACCATGTCTTTCTGTAGTAGAATATTATAGTGTTGATGTCAACAGCATACTTCATTAGATTTGGTCTCTGAAAATCTATTTCATGCCATAACCTCTGAAGGTCATTATAATATTTTTCTTGAGAACCACCTTCTTGCTTCAGTTGTGCTACACGACGTCAGAGATCATAGACTTGAGATGTATCTCTACCATCAAAATAGGTGGTAGCAATAGAATCATAGGCTAGTTTTGCTGTCGGAAAGCGAATGCAATTACCAATCAATGAGGGGTCCAAGAGTTGATCAGCCATACTTTAAAAATGGCATTGTTAGTGTGCCATTCTCGAAATGATGGATCAGTCTGAAGAGGTTTGGAAATATCCCCACTGATATAGCCTAACTTATATTTTCTTGAAATGTATTACTTGAAAACTTGGGACCATTGGGCATAGTTGGTGCCTTCCAGCTTGATGCAAATTCGGGTAGGGAAAGGTTTAGTAGTTATGGTCGGAGTTTACACTTTGGTGAGTATCTGATTGTGAAGTACCAGATTCAATATCGGCTTCATTTTCTGCATTTTTTGCTAAATAGGAAATGGGGCGAATTTATGTGGTTAAAGGTTGATGACAATGAAAAGCTAGGGATTTGAACCTTGTTCTGATACCATGTCCAAAATTCTCGGTTGTATATTTTTTCTTCATATCATTATGGTGATTCACTCTATAGACATACAGAAGTGCTACATGTACATAAATCTATACATAATGGTGTCCATAATTACACGTAGCACTGTATCCAACCATTAATTCAAATCTCACACTTTCACATCAACAACACGATTTTGTCTACATCACATTATGGACACTATTATGTACATATATTATGTACATGTAGACTTTTCCATAGATATATAGAAAGAATGGTAAACATATATTCAGCTATACAGATTACATGGCTATAATTATGGACAGCTCTTGAAGGAAAGGATTTTCCATTTAAGGTCCATCATAAAATGGCTTCCAATCTTCCTCTAACTTCTCTCTGGATAACAACTCACGCCAACAAAAAATCATTAAATATTGAATGAAATATGTAAATCCAAAGTTATCCATTTGAAATATGGAAGTAAAATAAATTAGAATTTTGATCGAATTTGGTAAACTTTACCCAACATTGGAAAACTAGAGGAAAATGAATAGTTTATAGCACTCAAGTTAGCCCTACGGTTTGGACCCTGAAGGGTACCCAATTTTGTGGAACAAGTAAAGATCTAGATGTATGTGGGTTCGAACCACGCGCACGCATCGCTATCGGGAAGGCTAGCTCAAGGTCTTGCACATATCTTTTTGGAGAAGAATTAATTAAATTTTTATTTAATTTTTTGGGTCAAATTGTAATGAATCAACTTCTTTGGCATCGGATGAAATAATTTTTAAAGGTTAAAAATTCGAAATGTTGACCATGGGTTCTTCTAGGCTAAACATATGTTTATTTTTTGTTTGAACCATCACCTCTGTTCATTGAAAGGCATTTAGACAATTAGAATGGCTAAGAACAAATCTATAGGTTGACTATATTCCTACCAAATGAAATTACACCATTCAATGTAATGAATCTTCTGCATTAAACTCTCTCTCTCTAAAGTTGCCTTTTTACATGCAAGTTGAGTTCGTTGATACTCTTATAGATTGTTGTGCTGCTTCCACAAGAGATAAATATCCGTTCAATCCTGTGAGGATATTGTTGATTTCTTTTAAACAATAATAGAATGGAACAATTTTTTAAGGATAAATAGTGAAGTTGGTATGCTCGGATCATCCTTTGTGTTCCTATTTCTTCATCATATTTCTAGTTCTTTCATTTTCCTAATTTTTCAAGTAAAAGCTCTGATTGTTAAATGGTGATAACAATAAGTTAGACAACAATCTTAAGATGATTTTTTCGTAAGATGTTTTCTTTCTCCTTTAAAAATCCGCCCTTTGTCTCATTTGTTATCTACTAATTTTATATCAGAACTCGAAACATCAAGTAATTCACTTTCAAATCAAACTAGAGAAAAGTCCGAAAAATTTAATGGGTCGAATTTCAAGCATTGTAACAGAAAATACCTTTTTATCTAATTAATTTAGCAAAATTTCTCAAAGATGATGCTCCTTCATAAGATGAGGGTAAACGTGATATGAAGAAACTAGATGCATGGAAACATATTGATTTCTTATGCAGAAATTATATTCTCAATGTTGTAATTATTCAATAATCATGCTAAGAACAAGAATTCTAATTGATAGTTTGTAATTCATATGTGAGAAAGACACTTTGTGTGTGTGAATATTACCAGCTATATCTTTCATTCCTTGCTCCTCAAAAATAAGCAGCCATCAAAGGGGCAAGTCAACAAACAATATGGAGAGGAGAGATGACCTAGTCATTATATAGAAAATTATAAAAGCCAGCCTGCCCATTACTGACTCTAACCCTAATTAGGGTTTACATAATTTCAACTCACATACTTAAAATTACCACATTATAATAATATAACCCGTAAGGTGTACAACAACTAAAGTGATCACTAACATATTATGCCTAATCACTGTATCATTGCAAATCATACATCTAACTCGTAAAATTCGCAATCAAATGGAAGCTCACATAATAGAATTATTCTAACATTCTCCCCACTTGGGAAAATATTTGATTGCTATTGAACAAAACTTTTAACCTTCGGGTCAGAGTACATAGGTGCCCACCCAAGTATAGCTGCAATGATAATACCTTACACAACATGATCTGCTCCAACAAGAATATTAATATCGAACATGGAAGTCGTTACACCAATCAAGCGATATAAGACCACTCCATAGTTACAAATGTCAACATCCTTATCGACATGGATCCTCGTCCTTCAACCAATGTAGTAGTATGGAGTATGAACTTGGCACCAAATGTGATAAAAAAATGTGCTAACTTATATCGGTCCTCAAAATGCTTCTGATCAAAATGAAGTCACATGTCACTAAAAGAGACTCATCTTATGTCTTTAAATATTATATCTCGAGATTCAAATAATATCATAATAAAAGACATAAGTCAAATGCATGCTCAAAATAATTTATGGATAAGGAAAAAATATATTTTATTATTGGAAGGGGTTGTACCCGAAAAACATATGTGTTGCCTAAGTACCACGTGAAGGGATCGAGTCAAAACGTAGTTATCTTACATAAATAACTCCCACTAACCAAAAACATCAAAGGTTTCCACAATACCCATATTAGTAATAAGTGCCTTAAAAACTTTAAGAGTGAGTCACTTAGTCAAAGGATCTACAATCATTGCCTCTATATTAATATGCTCTATTTTCATCTGCCCTTCCTTGACTCTATCTTTGACCAAATATTTGATGTCAATGTGTTTTGATCCACTAGAACTTGTATTATTTCTTGAAAAGAACACTACTATGATATTATCACAATAAATAGTGATTAGCCTCGAGATGGAGTCCACAACTTTCAGCTAAAAATAAAATTCATTAACCAAATAGCTTGAATTGTAGCTCCAAACATGCCACAAATTCAGCTTGTATAGTTGAAGATGCCACTAGAGTCTGCTTAACACTTTTCCACGAGATAGAACCACCAGCCAACATGAAAATATAACCTGAGATTGATTTCAAATCATCTTGACATCCAACAAAATCTGAGTCTGGGTAGCCTACCACCTCAAAGTGTTTTGAATGCTGGAAAGTGAACATGTAACTTTCAGTTTTCTTTAAGTATCTCATAACTTCCTTAGCAGCTTTCCAATGCTCTTACCCTGGATTCAACTACAATCTACTAAGAACACTAACTGCATAAGCAATATCCGGTCTAATGCAAACTTGAGTATACATCAAACTCCCCACAGCATTAGCATATGTTATCATCTTCATAGATTTTCTTTCTAACTCATTCATTGGACATTGAGTTTTGTTAAACTTATCCCCCTTTATGTTAGGTATATCACGAGATGCACATTTCTGCATATTGAACATTTCTAGAACACGTCGTATATAAGCCTTTTGAAAAGTTCCAACAGGCCACGATTTCTATTACGATGTGTTTCAATACCAATTACATAAGTAGTTTCTCCAAGATCTTTCATTTCAAAATTAGCAGATAACATTTTCTTTATCTTATGAAGTAACCCAAGTCACTGCTAGCAAGTAAAATGTCATCAACATATATGGCAAGAGAAATAAAATTTCTCCCACTGGTTTTAAGATAAATACATTGATCAACTGCAACAAAATCAAGAGAAGTCATAATCTAGTCAAATTTCAAAAACCACTGTCATGATACCTGCTTGAGGCTATATAAGGATTTATTCAACTTACATACCAAGTTTTCTTTTCCTTTCACAATAAAATCTCCAGGTTGTCTCATGTAAACCCTTTCCGAAAGATCTCCTTTCAGAAAAGTCGTCTTAACATCCATCTGATGAAACTCCAAATTATAATATGCCACAAGTGCCATGATAATTCGAAAAGAATCTTTGGACAAAACAGGTGAAAAAGTTTCATTATAATCAATGCCCTCTCATTGAGTGAACCATTTTGCAACCAATCTCGTCTTCTTTCGTTCAACATGCCCTTTTGAGTCCAATTTGCTTTCGAAGATTCACTTGTTATCTATGACTTTAGCATCCGGGGGGAAGTTCAACAAGTTCCCAAACTTTATTATATTCCATAGAATTCATGTCATCTTCTATAGAATTTATCCATTTATGTAACTCAAGACTTGTCAATGCTTGATTAAAAGTAACAGTGTCAATAATATGCCCAATATTAAATTCACTCTCCAACAAATATGTAATATAATTACTAGGAAATGCAAACCTTCTTTCCCTTTGCGATCTCCTACTTGTGGCTCAGTAATTGGGTCAACCGTTGTTGGTGGAGGAACCTGAAGTTCATTTTGGCGCCCAGGTTTGTTATTAAAAATTTCAGCTGGTTGGGGTATAACTCTCTCATTTATAATAGGAATGAGAACAATAATAGGATTTGGTTCAATAAAAAAATCCTTCAACGTAGAAATCCCACTATAACCAAAATCATTTTCCAGAAATTTAGTAGTGATTGACTCAACAATTCTGGTGTCACAGTTTGGACAATAGAACTTATATCCTTTTGATCTGTCTGGGTACCCAATAAAGTAACCATGAGTAGATTTTAGGTCTAATTTCTTCTCAAATGGATTATAAATTCTCACCTAAGCTGGACATCCCCAAACTTTGAAATGAGCCAAACTCGGCATACGTCATGTCCACAACTCGAAAGGTGATTTGCAACAACTTTACTCGGAACTCTGTTCAAAATATACATAACAGTTTTCAAAGCTACACCCCATAGATATTCTAGCAAATTTATTCTACTCATCATACTCCTGATCATGTCTTTTAGAGTCCGATTACGTCTTTCAGAAACGTCATTCTGATCAGGTGTCCCTGATATGGTGTATTGAGGCATTATGCCACACCCTTGTAAAAACTTTGCAAAATTACCCATGTTTTGACCAAACTCATCATACTTCCCATAGTACTTATCACCACGGTCATATCTTACAACTTTAATACTTTTTCCACATTTTTTCGCTTCTTCCATTTTGAAAATCTTGAATTTTTCAAATGTATGGGATTTATCATTAATCAAGTAAACATATCCATATCGTGAGCAATTATCAATAAAAGTTATAAAATATTTGTTCCCACATATGGTGGAAGGCAAAGGTCCACTAATATCAGTATGTATTAAGTCCAAAATACCATCACTCCTAGTGGAACCTTTCCTAGTAAATTTAGTTAACTTTTCTCCTATACAATCCACACAATAGTCAAAATCAAGAAATCGAGAGAGGAAAGTATCTCAACTTTAACCAATCTCTCCATCCTATCATTTGAAATTTGACCCAACCGCTTATGCCACAATATGAAGGATGATTCACTAATTATAGACATTTTCTTTGACACATTCGCAACACAAAAGACTTCACCAAAAGAGGCTAAAGACAATTTATATAAACCATCACGTAAGAGGCAATTTCCAATCAAATGAGAATCATAAAACAATTCAACTATTATGTTACCAAAATTAAAGGAAAAACAAGAAGCATCAAGTTTCGGTATAGAAATTAAATTCCGTCTTATTGTCGGTACAAAAGCTGTATTCTCTAAAACAAGAAAGAAATTAGACTCCAAAGACAACTTCACTACTCATATAAACTCAACCTTCGCTTGAACTTCATTCCCAACGCATATGCTTACTTCATTCTTACTTGGCCTCTGTTTGCTTGTGAACCCCTGCAAGGAATTCACAATATAAATACTGGTTCCCGAGTCTAACAACCAAGAATTTAAATGAACATCTATAGAAGAAGACTCATAACAAATTAAGGCAAATGAGATACCTATGGAACCCTTATTCTTCTCCAACCAAGTCTTAAACTTAAAACAATCTTTCTGCCAGTGACCCTTCTTTTTACAGAACTTGCATTGATCATTTTTCTTTATCGTTCATTTGGGAAACCAGAAGTCTGACCTCCAAAAATTTTATTCTGCTGATTGTAGTGTGACTTGTTGCCCTTTTGGAATTTAGACTTATGGTTATGAGAGACCCCTTGTTCAGTGGTGGTTGAAAAGCTAATTGTACAGTTTCAACATTTTCACGCCTCAACCTATACTCCTCTTGGGCACATACATCAATAAGGTCATTCAAATCCTATTTATCTCTTTGAGAATTACAATCAACCTTCAGCTGATTAAACTGGCTCAAAAGACTATTTAGAACATGATAGACCAAAAAAGACAGCAATGAGAATCTAAAGAGCCTTTAATTTAGAAGATATATTAATCATTTTCTTAACGTGCTCCCTAACTCCACTTGTACCATCATATCTCATATTCATCAGTTTGTCCATCAGATCTCCAGCTTCAACTTTATCAGACTCAACAAATCTCACTCCTATGGTATTCACAAAACTTTTAGCATTTTCATTATCCGGAATATCATCCATAATTTAATCAGATATGGAGTGTTTAATAATTTTCAAACAAAGTCTATTTACCATTTTCCACTTTTCAAACTTAGCTAACTATTCAGGATCGCTTTTATCTGTGGGTTTCAAAAGCTGCTTCTTCATTGCAAAATCCAACCTCAAAAAATCAAGTGCTATTTTTACGTCTCATTTCCATCTCACATAATTATTCTCAATCAAAGTTCAATAGTAGACAATTGACTCGAAAGAACCGAGGCATTTAAAATTGTGAAAACATATACTAACATGTTTAATATCATCCAACCATAGTGCATGCAGACAATGAATATAAACATATTCATCTAATTAACATGGACTAAATTAGATAGTCTGTAATTAAAGTCAAAACCAAATGAACATTATTACGGTAAGAGCCTAGATACATCATTATAATGTCATCTTTGGGCTAACAAAAACACATAATCAAGTTAGTTAACAAAACATATTGGTTTTCGAATCACCAACACCTTTGGGCAGAAGGAGATTTCTAGACCAAGTAAAATTGTTAACTGTTTTATGCCAATTTCCAAAAAAAAATCACATATAATAACACATTTGGAAAATATACTATATGTAATAATTCAAAATTACGATGCTAACGTCCAATTTTTTTAAAAAGAAAACTAAATAAATAAAAATGAGCGTGCCGCTTTAGTGGCACCACCCGCTTTTATTTCAAAATATTTCTCATAATGGGAGCACTAAGATAGACTCGAAGTCCACGAAAAATTTAACAATAATAATCACAATCATTAAACGACGAGAGGTGAAATTCATGCTTGTTGTGAGATGAAATTTGCAACTAAATTTCTGTATATGAAAATGAAATTTAAATGGACAAATAATAACGGCATTTAAATATTTCAAAAAAAAAATATAAAGTCATCAATTTTAAGTATAATTTTAATTTTAGGTCGAAATTGAAATATATGTGGATCAAATTTAAAAATATCATTTTAAAAATTCAAATTCAATGTTTCAAAATTGCAAAATTGACCCTAAAATTAAAATTATGAAAAGGGCCTCAAAATTTAGAAATTACAGCAAAAGTCATTCCTTCTTAAATTACAAAATGACCCTTAATTAAATTGTAGGAGAAGCCCCTGTCCCCAAATCAATTTGAAAACCATTTTTTTTTAAAAGAAAAACCCTAGGTTCTCTCCTTTGGTGCCACCGCCGATCCAAAACACCATCTCTGCGACGGAGATGGCAACCGGCAACAACGGATCTTCAACCACTAAAAATGAATCAGAATATGACTGCCCCAATTCAGCAAGTAAAATATTCAATACTTTTCCAATATACTTGAGAAATACAACTGATGGAAGAATGTTCGTGTGAGTATATGGAAGAATTTGAAAAAAAAAAAACATACCACGGCATATAAAGAATTAATATATCCATTAAAGAAACTCCAAAAACTAGAGTTAAATCTACCTGAATTTTCTGTAATCCTGACTGTAATCATGGTAATGGCGCTGCGCCATTCTTGAATTTATTACCACAATAAAATTACAAAATTATACATGCATAGAGATTCTTTTGCCGCTAATTTTGAAGATTGGTTTAAGGGTTTTTCATTTCATTTTGGTGATAATTATATGCACGAGGGAGAGGGAGGGTGAGGATAGACAACAATACCCAAAAAAATCAATTTAATTTTTGTTTAAAATATTCTGAACTTAGCATGCCTGCTCTGATACCAATTGTTGTAATTATTCAATAATTATGCTAAGAACAAGAATCATATATTATAATTGATAGTTTATAATTCATACATGCGGAAGACATTTTGTGCATGTGAATATTACCAGCTAGATCTTCATCTCCTTGCTCCTAAAAAATAATCAGTCGTCAATGGGGGCAAGCTAATAAACGATATGGAGATGAGAGGGGATCTAACTATTATATAGGAAATTATAAAGCCAGTCCATTATCGACTCTAACCCCCAATCAGAGTTTCCATAATTTCGGCCCACATACTTAAAATTACCACATTATAATAATATAACCCGTAAGGTGTACAACGGTTTAAGTGATCACTAAAATATTGTGCCTAATCACAGTATCATTGCAAACCATCCATCTAACCGTTAAAATTTGCATTCAAATGAAACTCACATAATAGAATTATTCTAACACTCAACTGACCAGATAACACAATATAGAATGTGTAATGAGAATTTCACAATGAAATTGTGGAAATATTTAGACTCCAAATGCAAGACTAAGGACGCCAACACAAAAAAATTTGTTGTCGGTCGATTCTTAGATTATAAAATAGTTGATATCAAGACTGTTATATCCCATTTTCAATGACTGCAAGTGATTCTCCATGATATTCATAACGAAGGTATCAATGACTCATTTTAAGTTGCTGCACTTACTGAAAAATAGCCACCATCTTGTGAAGACTTCAAGAACTACTTGAAATATAAATCCAAGGAGATGAAGCTTAAAGAAATTATTGTCCAAATGAGAATAGAAGAAGACAATCACAAATCTAAAAAGAAGAGTAAAGCATTTCATTAAATGAAATCTAATGCCAATATAGTGGAAGGAGGCTCCAAGGGTAACGAAAGGAGGAATCACAATTGTGAAGGTTAAAGTAAGGCGTCAAAGGCACCTAAGGAGTCAATAAAAATTGCTAAAATTACATGAGGCACACATCGGCCCAAGGATCGTCAAAAGCCAAAGAATTTCTCGGGTGAAAGTCCTCAAGCCAATATGACAAAATAAGATAGTCTTTTGATCATAAAGTGCAAGACATCAATCTTAGTTAGTAGATAATATACTAAAGAATGGAGAGTGGATACTAGAGCTATTTGCCACATGTTAAAACTGTTAGGGTCCGTTTGATTGCAAGATGGAAAATAGGGTGGAAAGAAAACGAATTCTAGGGAAAATATTTACCTAGAATTTGTTTTTCTGGGAAATGTCAATTAGTTGAGTTTGATTGAAACAATTTTCTACCTAGAAAATGTTGAGATTTTCTATCTTTTGGTGTTTGATCGACTTTGTTTTCTATGGAAAATTATGATGATTTGTGTTAAACTATCAAACTTCATAAAAATGTTTCGACAACATCCGTTCATCCTCCGGCATCAAAGCCACCTGCGCCTCCTCATACTCTAACAAGTTCTCCACCACCTGCAAGCCCAACTCCCAGCTAACTCTTTGCCACCAGCTTCATCCCCACCACCGCCGCCCAACTCCCCCAGCCAACTCTCTGCCAGTTCCCACCAGCTTCATCCCCACCACCGCTTCCCAACTTCCCCAGCCAACTCTCTGCCACCAGCTTCATCTTATCCCCACCACCGCCGCCCAACTGCCCCAGAATAAGAAACAAGGCTTGAAACAAATCAATTCACAATATAATTAACACACTAAAGGAGATCGAGTTTATAAAAATTCACACAAAAAGCAGAAGAACAGACCTCCAGTTTCTCCACCAATTCCTCCCACATCAATCCCACCTCCGACTAACTCTCCCACCGTCTACTGCACCAGCCCTTAAGAAACCCAATTTATCCTCCGAATCTGACTCTGAACAGGAGAAGGGGAGTGATGTTAAGGATTCTAATAAAAGGCCAAAGAAAAAGCCAGAGATCAATTCTGAAAATTCTGGGTTTCACCCTCCCCCCTTGCCACCCACAGGTGGGTATTCTTCGCCGTCGCCATCGTCTGGCAGTGGTGGAAGACCCAAATGCCCTCCCAGATTACTATGTTCCTCCACCACCAACCGGAGTGGCTTCTGGCGTGGAGAGAAGAGAAAGGAAAATGGCGTTGCTACGGGAGAGACAAGGGTTTGCTTTTTCCAATTGCAGGGAAATGGGTATAGCTTGCGGGAGAGAAGTTTCCTTTTCGGTGTGGAGAGATGAGAAAGGGAAATGGCGTTGCGACTGGAGAGACAAGGGTTTGCTTCTTCCAATTGCAGGGAAACGGGTGGAGCTTGCGGGAGAGAAGTTTCCTTCTTCAATTCTTCCAATTGCAGGGAAAATCCATTCCCAGCTCAAACGAGAGAAAATGCTTTCCTCAATTGGTGGAAAATAGATCACGTGAGGGTTAAAAGAGAAAATATTTTGACTGGAAAATTTAACCTATCAAACACCTCAAAAAGTGGGAAATGGAACTTATTTTCTAACTTACCTGGAAAAAACTGCCTATCAAACATGGCCTTAGATATTCTCTACTTGTAAGACTGTATCAAGAATCAGGTCCTACTTCTTTTAATTAATTGAGTTTTTATAAATTCTTTATAGTTTAGTTAAAAGTTTGATATTTATATAATTTAAATGTTACTTTCCAATCTCAGCAAAATTGTGTGATTTCAGTTAAATTAAATATTAATTGGAATCTAGTTGAATACGAAGTCCTACTAGAATAATCTTTTATTCACTCTTTATTACTTATCGATGATATCCAGCCTAGAAAAATCAACCTTCAGGAGTCCAAGTTCTAAACCGTCTACAACTTACTACATATATCGTTGACTATCTGCCAAGGCTAGTCTCGCTTTGTTAGTATTACATGTCCAATTAGCAAGAATGGACACATGTTGAGTCATTGCTATCATAAGATTATAGAGACTACATGCCCTTTTTTAGGGATGACATCAGGTTCAGTCGTCCCCCTATCTCAAGATGCGACAAGTTATAAAAATAGATACAGCTGAATTGTAATTGCTTGTTCATTGTATTGATTTAGTTACATGCTATATATAGATTACAAGGAATGTTCTAGAATTATATTGCTGTAGCTCGATCCATGAATTAAGAAGAATGTTGGAATCTATTTTACAACAAGATGGCAGCTCCACTGAAACCAGTACAATAGAAAATGATAGCAAGGAAAGAGAAGGTAAGCAAGCCAAACGAGGCCTTGATGATGTGCTGATGAGATGGAACTTAAGTTTCATTCTTTACACCCTCCTTCAAGCTGGACGGTACTGAGGTAACTCCAAGCTTGTCCTTTATGAAGGCAAACCTTGAGTGTGTGACACCTTTTGTTAGTAAATCAGCAATTTGGTCCGAGGAAGGCACATATTTTACTTACAATTCTTTTGCAAGAACTTTGTCCCTGATGAAATGAATGTCTAACTCGATATGTTTAGTCCTGGCATGGTAATCTGGATTGGCTACTAAGACCCCGGTACTCATGTTATCACACCATAGTATTGGGGTTAACTCCTGAGGCAGTTCCAGTTCCTTAAACATAGATTGAATCCATGTGATTTCAAAGGCTGCTGAGGCAAGTGCTCTATATTCTGATTCTGTACTTGATCTAGCAACCACATCATGTTTTTTTGATGACCAAGCTACCAAGTTGTCTCCTAAGTAGATACAATATACTGTCGTTAATCTCCTATCATCAGGACAAGAGGCCCAATCTACATCTGAAAAGCCATTTAAGTTTAGTCTCTCACTTCTTTGTATCCATAGTCCTTAATTCATAGTTCCTTTGAGGTATCTCAGTACTCTCTTCAAGGCTTACCAGTGCACAGAGGTTGGTGAATGAAGAAACTGGCTAAGCTTATTGACAACAAAAGTGATGTCTGGCCGCATGTATGAGAGGTATTGCAGTCTCCCTACTGCACTTATGTAAGCTGAAGGGTCTTAAAGTGCTTCTCCATCAGCCTTCGATAAGGTTTTTCCAGCAGGAATAGGAGTAATACATGGCTTGATGTTCTGCAATTCAAATTTCTTGAGCAATTCAACAATGTATCTTGTCTGAGTGAGGTGAATTCCTGAGTCATGCCAAAGCACTTCAATTCCCAGAAAATGGTAAAGTCCCCATATCCTTCAATGCGAATTTTTTATCCAATTCTTTTATGAACTCTTGCACCAATTTTTTGTCATTGCCTATCACGATAATGTCATCTACATATAAGATAATCTATTTTTTGTTTTTGAAGAAAAACAGAGAGGTGTCAACTGCTGATTGTCTGAATTTCCAACTCATCAATGTTGTTTTTAGCTTCTCATGCCAAGCTCTAGGTGCTTGTTTTAATTAATAGAGTGCCTTTTCCAGTTTGCAAACATGATCTGGTTTGGTTTTGTCTATAAATCCTTCCGGTTGATTCATGTAAACAACTTCTTCGAGTTCGCCATTCAAAAAGGCATTGTTGATGTCAATTTGCCTAATTGTCCACCTTTTGAAACTGCAGGAGTAAGTATGATTCTCAGTGTTGAAGCTTTAATGATTGGGCTGAAAGTTTCACATAAATCAATTCCTAGAGCCTGATGGAAGCCCTTTGCAACCAGCCTCGCTTTAAGCCTTTGAACTTATCCATTTGCGTTTCTTTTAACTCTAAAGACCCACTTGTTTGCAACAATATTGTATACTGGTGATGGTGGCACAAGTTTTCAGGTTTTTTCTTTCATCAAGGCATTGAACTCTTCCTCCACAGCTTTCCTCCAATCCTTGTTCAAAAGGGCTTCATTACCATTTTTTGGTTCTGAAGGCTCTAGACTATTTTGTATTGATTCAACAAGGTATATTTTTGGTTTAAAAATTCCCGCCTTTGCCCTTGTGATCATGGGATGTCTGGTTAGGTTGTTCACTCTTTGTTGATCTATGCTAACTGATTGATGTTCTAATTCTATGTTTGGAGATAGTTCAGCTTCAGTTTCTAGATCATTTAAGTTTCTGGTGGCACTTTCATTACTACTTTCATCCTCACCATTGTTGAAAACTTCATGCCGAGTATCACTTGAGCCAAGAGGTATGTTATGCTGATCATTGGCTACTTCAGGATTAGCTGTATTAGCAGGAGTTGGAGTTGAGTTTGAGTTTGTTTGTTGGAGGAAAGATTGAAAATGAGACACTACTATTTCAGGTTCAGCAGAGTTGGATTGAATTTGTGAGGAGAAAAAGGACTCAAATGGAAATTCAAGTTCATTGAACACCACATGTCTTGAAATATAGATTTTTCCTGTCGAGCTAAGGCATTTGTAGCCTTTATGTGAGTTACTGTAACCAAGGAACACGCACTTGGTTGAATGAAAGATGAACTTGTGTTGTTGATAGGGTCTTAAGAAAGGGTAGCATGCACACCCAAAGACTTTTATATGTTTGTTGCCAGGTTGGCTCTTGTGGAGTGTTTGGAAAGGAGACTGCATTTTGAGTGTTGGTGTTGGCATTCTAATGAGGTAAGTAGCAGTTTAGAATAC
This sequence comes from Fraxinus pennsylvanica, assembly GCA_912172775.2. Classification (NCBI taxonomy): domain Eukaryota; kingdom Viridiplantae; phylum Streptophyta; class Magnoliopsida; order Lamiales; family Oleaceae; genus Fraxinus; species Fraxinus pennsylvanica. The sequence continues at coordinate 21,750,413 of OU503057.1, forward strand.
TTTTCACTAGTATTTTAAGGTTAGTTTGGCTTGAGCTAGAAGGGTTAGACCTGTCTCAGTTATGTGTCTGTATTTCCTTTTAATTCTCCCATTTTGTGCTGAAGTATAAGGGCAAGGGTGCCTGAATTCTACCCCTTCTTATGCCAGAAATTTTGTGAAAGGTCTATATTCACCCCCCCAGTCAGATTTCAAGGTTCTGATCTTACTGGAGAATTTGTTCTCAACCAATTTTTTGAATTGAATAAACAAGTTCAATACCTTAGAATTCTGTCTTAATGGATATATCCAGGTGAATCTATTGAAGTCATCTAGAAAGGTCACGTAGTATTTAAAGCTAGAAGTGGATTTCATGTATACTTGATTATTAGTAGTCAGTTGTGAAACACTAACAAGATTTTTCTTAATTTCAGGCACATGTAGAAGTTTATTTAACACAAGCATTTTGTCATTCAAGGTGGGAATGTGAGTGAAACCAAAATGTGAGATGTGAAGTTTATTACCATTTCCAACCATGATTTTTTCCTTACCAATGTATTCATTTACTAAGGTGAGATTTCCTTATCTGCTATTATGTCATTGTTGGCACCCGTATCAACAAACGAAGTAGGATCACTTTCGGTGTTTGATGATGCAACAAGTACTATTGGTGAGGGGCTATAGAAGGTCCTTTGACTGGGTGAAGAACCTGAGTATCTTTCATCATATCTGTAGTCACAAATGTTGGCCTTATGTCCCATTTTCCTACATACTTGACATATTGGCCTGTCAATGCTGCTCCTCAAGTTTTCTCCTCTGAATTTACCTCTTCTTCCACCTCTGAAGTTATTGTAGTTTGAGAACCTTCCCCCAGAATTTGATCTGTAGGATTTAGCATGGTGACGATTGTAACCTACTCTTTGAGAGAAATTGATAGACGGTTGATCAAGGTCGATTCATGCCATTTCATTCCTAACTGAGTTGAGGTGGTCTAGCCTACTTTCGAAGGTCATAAGAGTTTATTGCAGTTCTCCCGAGGTGATATGATATCTACTGTTAATTTGGATAACGATTGGTGTGTACTTTTCATCCAAACCTGCTTAGACTTGAGTAACAAGATCAGAGTGAGGAACAGCTTTCCCAGCAATCTCCAGATTGTCTGCAAGCAACTTAACTTTGTTCAAGTATTGATCAATCCTTAAGGTTCCTTTCCTTGACTTTTGAAGTTCACCAGTTAGGAAGGTAATTCTGGATCTGTTTTGGACTCCATAACTTTCCTTCACGGCAGTCCAAAGTTTTTTGGAGTTATTGGCTCCCATGACTCTCATAACTATGTCAGGAGTCATGGCAGAATAGAGCCACCTCACTAGCAATTAATCGGTTGACATCCATTTCTCATACTCAAGATTTTTTGTCATCTCAATGCTGGTTCCTACATCACCAGTGACTTGATTTGCGGTGGACACATCTTTGTCCCCAGGGTGTAGCCTTCAAGTTCATGTCCCCGGATGATAGGAAGAATCATGTTTTGCCACAACAGATAGTTGTTTTTGTCAAGCTTAATGGAGGCTGTCTACGTTAGATTTACACCGAAGTGGGAGAGATGGTTGCTTCCTTGCAGTGGAGCAACGATGCTGCTTGAGCTGAAAACTGGAACTGGGTTGGTTTAACATTCTGGGGTGTGCTGCTAGCGTTGGCCATGGTAGCCTGCTCTGAAACCAACTTAGAAAAGTAGATACAGTTGAATTGTAATTGCTTGCTCATTGTATTTATTTGGTTTCATGCTATATATAGATTACAAGGAATGTTCTAGAATTATACAGCAAGATCCATGAATTAAGGGGAATGTTGGAATCTATTTTACAACAAGATGGCAGCTCCACTGAAACCGGTACAACAGAAAATGACAACAAAGAAAGAGAAGGTAAGCAAGCCAAACGGGGCCTTGATGATGTGCTGATGAGATAGTATTTAAGTTTCATTCTTTATAGTTTTTGAATGCAACTTAGTAGGTAATATACTAAAGAATGGAGAGTGGATACTAGAGCTGTTTGCCACATGTTAAAACTGTTAGATATTCTTTACTTATAAGACTGTATCAAGAATCAGGTCCTACTTCTTTTAATTAATTGACTTTTTATAAATTCCTCATACTTTAGTTAAAAGTTTGATAGTCATATAATTTAAATGGTACTTTCCAATCTCAGCAAAATTGTGTGATTTCAGTCAAATTAAATATTAATTGTAATCTAATTGAATACACGGTCGTACTAGAATAATCTTTTATTCACTCTTTATTACTTATTGATGATATCCAGCCTAGAAAAATCAACCTTCAGGAGTCCAAGTTCTAAACCGTCTACAACTTACTACATATATCGTTGGCTAACTGCCAAGGCTAGTCTCGCTTCGTTAGTATTACATGTCCAATTAGCAAGAATGGACACATGTTGAGTTGTTGCTATCACAAGATTATAGAGACTACATGCCCTTTTTTAGGGATGACATCAGGTTCAGTCGTCCCCCCATCTCAAGATGCGACATAACAATAGCCGCTGCAGATGCATCTGATCGTTGTGGAAGATGCTGATCAAGAGGCTTGGATGGAAAAGTGGGTCGAAAGAGCTCTTCATCGCCAAGATGATCGGCCATGGATGGTTGAAGAAAACCGTATCAACTGCACAACAATCTAGGCTATTTAATTCATATAAAAATGGAGATCAAAAGTCCATAATGACAAATAAAATACAAGGTTATTAGAATCCAGTAACACGATTAGATCGTATTATCATTTGATATCATAGAATAGTAAGATCTTAACAACCATGATCAAAATTACTACTTATAGTATCTTTAAAACTACTTTTGTATCCTCACTTACATCGCGATGCATCTAAATTCAAAATTTGCTCAAATGGAAATATTTAAATCCTTTTGCCTCTTATGGATGTAGTTTTTTATTTTATTTTCTTTTCTACTGAAAAATGTAATTTGCACTTCCTTTGCATCTCTTTATTGTAGCGGTTATCGATCATTGTGAAGATTTAAATCACAATTTAAATATATTTTGTACAGTATTGGAGATGCTATAAATGAAATGATCTTGGTGAAAAGCGTTCAAAAACTTGATCCACGCATACACATTACCTCAAGAGAATGATGACGTCATAGAAATGTCAAATAGACATCACGTTTTAATCCAATGGACGTCCTTATATGGTGTGGGCTACCTATGTTGTCCTTTATGTATGTAATGTGGATTATTTCGCTGGTCCCCTTTTTAAGTTTTCATGTATTTTTGTTTATTCTTCTTGTACTTTGTTATGTCTATATAATATGCCTTTTACATTGTTTTCATAATAAAAATATATATAAGGTAAAAACAATTGATTACACATTTGGTTGGACGAATAAGTAGTATTCACTTATTCATTTTTATCTATTTATTAATTAAATTCTTTATAAACACTTCCCAAATATCTTTAAAATATTTTAGCTGATAGCAACATTAGAAGTAATATTTATGATTATTTGAACTTAGAAGATTTTTATACTAACAAGATTTTAGTTTTTTGGGTATGTATATATCATTGCCCAGTAATCCTATTCCAAATTATCAATTTTGGTGTTAAGCCTTAAGTTGTGATTTTAAAGAAGCAATTATAAAGTAGTTTAAAATTATATAATGATTTTAATTTATTTTTCTATTTATTGGTTAATAAAACTAAAGAGAGCGACAATATACATGAATTATTGTGACTAAACTTTAGAATAACATTTATGTCCTCCCAACTAATTGAGAAAATGTTGTTTTTATATCCACACCATGTGGAGCTCATCGTCTACTTCACTACTGTTGTTGCTATCACCACGTCGTTCAACACAACCATCACTCTTTTCACCCATCACCACCCTTAATTAATTACCACCGCCCCGAGCATCCTCCAATCCCTTATCATCATTGCCATCCTCCTATTGTAGCCTTTTGCGATACCTCAATGCTAGCTATTCATCTAGGCGAACTACAATACAGTCTCTCTAAACAAAAGGATCTTATAGCTTTGTTCTACTAATTTTATAGCTTGATTAAATCAAAACCAAATAAAAGTGCCTTCAATTACAAACACAACGTAAAATTTTCATTAGATGAAATCCAAGGCATTGATAGTTAGTGATAGAATTAAAACCTTGTGGGTAATTTGCAATGGGTAAAACGATTCAATTTGCCTTCGTGATCATTGATAGTAAAAAATGACTTTGTAGTAGTGTAAAGACAAATGATCTATCCAAAATCATTGTAAAGAGTGACTTTTCTCTATCTTTTTTATTTTTCTTTTGGGCTAATGCATATTAACCAACAAAGAGACAAGATTATAATGATTTACATTGGCTTAATGAGCAAATAATTTCTTCTCACATTTTGAGTTATTTAAGGTGAAATAATCCTACTGTCCCTACCTTCATTTTCATCATTTTCCTTTATTGGATTGAGCATTATTCCTCTCTATATAACCTTAGAAGAAATAATCATATTTATTGGACCACAGGAAAGAACATAGCCAAACAGATATACCCCGAATACAAATATAAAGACTACCAATATGTGGATATAAGAGAGAGAGAGAGATACAGAGTAGAGAGAGAAAAAAAATATATAGATATAGAGAGAGAGAGAGAGAGAGAGAGAGAGAGAGAGAGAGAGAGAGAGAGAGAGAGAGAGCCCGCATGGCTGCATCATTTCTCTCCACAGACTTTTGTCGAAAGCCTTGGGATCTAAGGCAGGGATCTTAATCATGGCATAGAGGAACTATAATGATCTTTCTGTGATTGCAGAGTCCAGAGAGAGAGAGAGAGAGAGAGAGTATTATTTAGTTTATATACAAAAAGCTTTTACAGAAGAAGAAAATTAAAAAAAAAAACAAAATTGATTATTTGAGGGCCGAAGAGAAGGGTTTAGCCATTGATATATGTTCTCTCTTCCTTTCATTTCAAGGATGCTTTAAGGCAAAAGATTTAAAGAGTAAAGAGGAAACTGCATATGAAAAGGTGCTAAAAGAGGAGAATTGTGTGTTTTGTGGGTGTCACCTGAAATACTATTGCTTTCAATCTATAGAGAGAGAAAGAGGGGAAATATAGAGAGCGATTAGGTTTTGTTTTTAATTATTGATCTTGGGATTTTCAAGTGTGTTTAAGAAATTATCATATTATTATGGAGTCTGCAAATATTCATCGACCAAAAAAACATCATCCTCAAGATCATCATCAACTTGTTGGCTCTTCTTCTTTAGCTGCTTCTTCTTGCTATGAAGTTGCAAGCGCTCATTCTTGGACCCCTACCACCATTTTGTAAGTCTGTCTCTCTCAACTAGGAACTTTAACCAAAAAAATCCTCAACTGGGCTTTTTAGATAAACAAGTAGATCTATCTATAATAATTCTTGTTTAGCTATACTTGCTGCAGAATCATTATGATTTAGTATTATTGTTCTTTAGTAGTTGGTATCTTCTCCTTTCTTTACTTATATTCCTGTGTGATTTGATGTGCATCAATCACAAAATATGCTTGCAGCTTCTTGTTTAAAAATTTCGAGTTCCGGTGGTTCGTTTGAAATTTTAGTGCATGTTTGATACAGTACTAACAATAGTCGAATGAACAAAGTTTCTACTAATTTTCTTTTGTAATATTGCTTAATATTGTTAATCTACACGCCTAACATGCAATATTCAAAGTTTTAGATTGGATTGCTTCGGCTTGAAATACAAGTGATTACCATAACTGATTTTGCAGAAACTCAGATATCATCAGTTCATACCCTAATGGAGGCATTATAAATACAACGCAGGCGCAGCAAAACCAGAATTCACTCTCTTCCTGGAATATTTCCATGACTCCAGAAATGGGATTATTTCATTGGGCTAATCCTACAGGAAATTTACAATCTGGTAGAATTAAGGAAGAATTTTCAGATAATTTTAACCCTAAATTCACAGGGATTTTAAACAGCCAATCATCAAGTATTGAAGATTTTTGTGTGAATCCTTCAAGCCACGGCAAGAATAATGAGCTAAGAGATTTTCCATTTAACGATCTCAGCGCAAAGCTTCTGCTTAGAACATTTTATTCTGGAAATCTTGTGAGTGGGCAGAATATTTCTCCACAAAATTTGTACTCCAACTCTTTAAGCACAGGAATTAATGGATCAACACAGAGTGGAAGGGGTTCCAGTCAGATATTTCCCAGCATAAATGTTTCCAATTTTAATCTGCAGTCGGCGCAATTAGAAAATTCAGCCAATATGGACATGAACTTGCAGGCACTAGATCTCCTTACAGATTCAAAATTTCATGGAAATTTTATGAGCTCAAATTCGCAGAACGGATTAGACCTTTGCAAAGAAGGTCTTTGTTATGGCCTTGATTATATGCAGCAATCAAGCCAACTGCCAGTGAATTGCTCTAATAAGGTTTGGACTTTCCTCCTTTTTCTCCATTCTTCGTTAACGAGAACTTACTGTGAATTATAATTACTTCCTAGTTACGCTAAGATCTTATACATGAGATGAAACTGCGTTAGAAATATCCAAAACAGTACCTGGGATAAAAGCATAGCCACAGAAAGTGTTTTTCTTCTGAGATTTTAATATTTTTCCCTATTTTTGTTTGGAAAAAAAAATACAACCCTTTTTGCTTGTCTTTTTCTCCTTTCAAATAGATTGTTATACAAAAAGGAAAGCCTTCCCTTTTCTCCATTTAAAGGCAACTTCAGCTTTATGCATTTGTATACTACTTTACATAATTATACAAATTTATTTTCAGAAAAGTCGAGTCTTTTTTTTTAATGGATTTTGACAAGATAGCCATTATTGTTCTGATGAATTTTGCTTTTTCTGGATTCTAAAGATATCAACCTTAAGCAATGGAGTTGCAGAAGCAAAACGAAGCAGCAGTATATTGGAGCCAAAGGCACCCAAAAAATCGCGTATAGAACCACGCGCTTCTTGCCCACCATTTAAGGTACGCGGAATCCTTTATAAACTAAGGAGCAGCACATTGATTCTTTGTAGCATTATTCTTTAAGGTTCATCTAATGAATTATTAATTAATTAGAATTCATTTAAATATAATCAATTAGCTGTCTTTAATAATTAATCTCAGTTTAATCATTTTTCCCATGACTTTCTTGAACTGAATTTATCAGGTTAGAAAAGAGAAATTGGGAGATAGAATTGCTGCCCTTCAGCAGTTAGTAGCACCTTTTGGAAAGGTAATTTTGGATTTTTTTTTTTTTAAATCAGAATTTTTTAATTCATCATAATTGATAACTCCTACCTTGAATCTTGTCTTCAACCTTAAATTCAGCCTAACATGGTTTTTTTTTTTTTCCAATTCAAGAAATTTTATGTAGGTTTACGCCGTCATATGTGCATGTATTTGACAAATATAAACGTCCTCGATTATATTTTCAAATGGAAATTTCGATTCACCATATTGTTTGAGATGAATATGAAAAGGTTAATATTAATCCTTATAATACACTAATTAACAGTCAAACATGGTCCTTATGTAAAGCTACCATATATTGTGATTTTTGTCTCATAGAGCTCTTGGTATTGAAATTCTTCCTTCATAGCCCACCCTAAGATGATTCATGAAGACAAATTGCTTCTTCCTATTGAACAAATTCTTCACTTCAAAAATGAAAGGAAGATTTAAGTGATTAAACAAAATTTAATTAGAAGTCAAACAGAAAAAGTGATCTTAGATAAAGAGCTCACTTTAAGCACACATCAAACATATGATGAAAAAATAAACCCAATCTCCACCTTTGGTAGATGTTGAAGTCAAGTTTTAAATACATAAATTATTCTCCTTTATAAAAACTTAAATTGTAGATTGTGTAATTCAACTTTACACCTGTAACTTAATAGATTCCCTTGAATAGTTACTCATACCTATGATCCATAAGCATGCATGTTTTGTTGTTCTTAAAGTAGGCTAAGCTTTAATCTCTGAAGTTACTTTTTAAGTTAACAAAATTTGCTTTCTTTAAAAGTAATTCTTAACTCTGTGTTTGGATACAAATTTGTAAATGATTTATAAATTCAGTTAAAGTCAAAATCAAATTCAAGAACAAATTTATAATTTATCTTCCACAGATTTTGTGGATTCACTATGATCTTTTGATTATTTATAAATTTGTCAAAAGATGCTAAATTACTTTTCAAAAAAGCAACTTTTAAAATCAAGCAAACATGTTCTACATATGGTAAATGAATACTGAGACTTTAGTGTGCATGTTCCCCAGTCACAGTATCTAAAAACCATAATGCCTGGTGTACAGTTAATTTTTACAGAAAAACGAGCAGAATAACCTGCATGCTTAGGACATTACTTTACAGTTAATTTTTGTTAAAGTAATTAATTACTAATAGTGCATAAATTAATGTTGCATGCGGGTGGAGAATATTACAGACAGACACAGCATCCGTACTTATGGAGGCCATTGGTTATATCAAATTCCTTCAAACCCAAGTCGAGGTAAAACATTCTTCTTGGATTTTGTTCTATTAAACTCATGTTTTTGTCTCATTTGTTGTATAAAAGCTGTGCACCGCGATAAAAACTGTGCCCGGGTAAATCTCCTAAGTTGCTCTGTAGAAAAAGATATAAACAAAAGAAGATTAGGTTATGATTACGGAAGATAAAATATAAATAAATGAATTTTTACTATCTTTGATAGACTAAGATCGCATGTAAACTTCTAAAGTTCTAGGATTTGTGTTTCTGAAACTCTACAAAACATTTTGAAACTAGACAAAAGTTGTCTTAATTTTTTTATTCCTTAGAGGAAATTCGGAAACTTTGTTTACACTTCAGGGCATTTTTGACTAAAGTAGTTGAAAACTCAATTGATAATTGACTTATTTGTGGGGACTTGTCCAAAAATTAGCTTAATTGCGTGCATTGAACTTTATATTACAAAAAAAATTAACAACTTTTCAGGAATTAAAGTTAATTTTTTTGTTCCCACCATTTAGGCCTTGAAGACAAATCTTACCAACCTAAGTGTAATACAAAACTCAAACTCAAATATTACAGATCGAAGAACCTATTATACAGATTCCAAAAACCTATTACAAAGCTTATCTCCTAACCACTGAACACCAATGTATCACAAATCGAAGGATATCAGAATATTGTACCCTTTAGTATTAACACTGTAAAACCCAGGTTCACCCAAGAACTCTCACGATTCACGGTAAACGTGCAACTTCTTCTATAGACCAGAAGAGCTCAACGTTACCAACAATAACAGTGTTCCATTTCACTTGATTTCACACATAAAACACACTCAAAAAATAGATTCAAGAGTTCCTCATAGCAGAAGAAGAAGATGATGAAAAGAGAGAATACAAAAGACTCTAGAAAACCCCGAGAGAAAGAATAAAAATAGTAGAATGAATGAAAACCGTTTGAATACCAAAAATATCAACGCATTGAGATTGGGCAACAATCAATCCAACGGTACAGAGAAACTCACGCTTTTCAAGAATGCAAACACAACTAAAGTCGTGTTAGCCAAACACGTTCATTACCTGATCGAGTATTAGGCTTGGGTTTCACTAGGTTTACTTAAACTGAGTTATTGGGCAATAGCATTAGGCCGAAAACCATTTCATCATTGCCTGGATGGGCTGGACTGGCATCACAGCCTCACAATCTCCTTCTAAAGTTCTAGGATTTGTGTTTCGGAAACTCTACAAAACATTTTGAAACTAGACAAAAGTTGTCTCAATTTTTTTATTCCTTGAGGAAATTCGGAAACTTTATTTACACTTTAGGGCATTTTTGACTAAAGTAGTTGAAAACTTAATTGATAATTGACTTATTTGTGGGGACTTGTCCAAAAATTAGCTTAATTGCGTGCATTGAACTTTATATTACAAAAAAAATTAACAACTTTCCAGGAATTAAAGTTAATTTTTTTGTACCCACCATTTAGGCCTTGAAGACAAATCTTACCAACCTAGGTGTTATACAAAACTCAAACTCAAATATTACAGATCGAAGAACCTATTATACAGATTCCAAAAACCTATTACAAAGCTTATCTCCTAACCACTGAACACCAATGTATCACAAATCGAAGGATCAGAATATTGTACTCTTTAGTATTAACACTGTAAAACCCAGGTTCACCCAAGAACTCTCACGATTCACGGTAAATGTGCAGCTTCTTCTATAGACCAGAAGAGCTCAACGTTACCAACAATAACATTGTTCCATTTCACTTGATTTCACACATAAAACACACTCAAAAAATAGATTCAAGAGTTCCTCATAGCAGAAGAAGAAGATGATGAAAAGAGAGAATACAAAAGACTCTAAAAAACCCCCGAGAGAAAGAATAAAAACAGTAGAATGATTGAAAACAGTTCGAATACCAAAAATATCAACGCATTGAGATTGGGCAACAATCAATCCAATGGTACAGAGAAACTCACGCTTTCAAGAATGCAAACACAACTAAAGTCATGTTAGCCAAACACGTTCCTTACCTGACCGAGTATTAGGCTTGGGCTTCACTGGGTTTACTTAAGCTGAATTATTGGGCCATAGCATTGGGCCGAAGACCATTTCATCATTGCCTGGATTGGCTAGATTGGCATCACAGCCTCACAATCTCCACTTTAATGCCAGTGGTTTATCAGGCATCTTAATGCTCTTTTCAAGTTTCTCCTTTTTGGCCACAGCTTCTATGAACTCTCCTCAAAGCATCAAGATTAGGATTAGTACCTGCATCAATCAATTTACCCAGTATCAATGTTCAACATTTGTAAACAAAACTTAAATTTGGTTAGAGACAATACCTTTATACCCATATCAGCAGGATTAAATTGAGAAGCAGTTTTCTCAAGAAGTAAAACATCTTTAGATACAATGTCTCTAATAAAATGAAACTTAACATCAAATGTACAACACTCTGACTGTCAAAATATAATACAACACGAGTAGATAGCTCATTAATTTCAAACAACAAACCTTTAAGCCACAAAACTTCTTTTATTGCCTCAGTTGCAACAACATATTCAGCCTCAATGGTAGATAAAAGCTATAATAGGTTGTACTTGGAATCTCCAACTGATACAAGTACCACACAAATAAGTTGTAGTAGACTTCCCATTGTCAATATTTCCAACAAAATTAGAATCTAGAAATCCTTTACGCACTATTCCATCATTACAGACACTAAAACAAAGTCTTAAGTGTAAAGAACCTTTCAAATATCTCAACAGCCATTTTAAAATAGGCCAATGTTCTAAACCAGGATTAGCCATGAATCTACTAAGGGTACTAATAGAATGAGTCACATCATGCCTAGTACAAACCATGATATACATCACAGATCTTACGGCATTAGCATAAGGTATCTTTTCCATTTGTTTAATCTCAGATTCATTATCAGAAGACTGATCCTTACTCAATTTAAAATGACTGGCCTGAGGTACAGAAACAAATTTTGAATTATGCATAGCAAATCTAGTTGCCAATTTTTCCACATAGACAGTTTGCTTCAAAGTCAATAACCTGTTATGCATTTTCCTAGTTATTTCCATCCTTAATATTTTCTTAGCATGTCCAATGTCTTTCATTTCAAATTCAGCACTCAAAGATCTTTTAATCTCATTTATGACATACATGTAATGTCCAATTAGAAGCATATCATCCACACATAAAAGTATAAAAGCAACGATAGCATTTGCATTATCTCTTTTAAAATACAAACAATGATCAAACCCACTTCTTACAAAACCAACACAAGAAACAAAAGTATCAAATCTTTTGTTGCATAGCAAATCTAGTTACCAATTTTTCCACATAGGCAGTTTGCTTCAAAGTCAATAACCTGTTATGCATTTTCCTAGTTATTTCCAGGCTTAATATTTTCTTAGCATGTCCAAGGTCTTTCATTTCAAATTCAGCACTCAAAGATCTTTTAATCTCATTTATGACATACATGTTATGTCCAATTAAAAGCATATCATCCATATATAAGATTATAAAAGCAACGATAGCATTTGCATTATCTCTTTTAAAATACAAACAATGATCAAACCCACTTCTTACAAAACCAACACAAGAAACAAAAGTATCAAATCTTTTGTACCATTGTCTTGGATACTGCTTCAAACCTTACAAAGATCTTTTCAACAAACAAACATGTTCAGTTTTAGATTTTTCAATAAAACCAGGTGGTTGTTTCATATAAATCACTTCATCAAGATCACCATGTAAAAATATAATTTTTACATCCATTTGTTCAAGTTCGAGATTATAATGATCAACAAGAGCTAACATAACTCTAATAGTAGTATACTTAATCATAGGAGAAAAGATTTCATTATAATCTATATCTTCCTTTTGTGTAAAGCCTTTAACAACTAATCTAATCTTAAATCTTATAGGAATCTTTTCAATATTACCCTCTTTAATACTAAAAATTCACTTGCAATCAACAAGTGATTTACCTGTAGGTTTAGGAACTAATGTCAATGTTCCATTTTTAATTAAGGGGTCCATTTCATCATTCATAGCAGCCTGTCAATCTTTAGATTGCTGGTTGAAAATAGCCTCTTCATAATATTTTGGCTCTCTAAAGATTAGGTCTTGATAAGAAAGCAAAGCAAATGATAGATAATCTCTATACCTAACAGGCTCTCTTATATCTCTCCTAACTCTATCTCTTGTCAATTGATAATGACTTACATCACTCACTTATTCTTCTAAATTTTCTTAAACCTTACCCTCTTCACCAACATCTAAAGGGTTAGCATTTTCAAGTTCAATATCAACCTGTTCAGAATCAACAGATTCTGTTGGCATACCAAGCTCCACCCGTAGCTTGGTTTTATCTCATTCTTTCTCTTCAGATAATCTATTAGGCTCATTATCTTTTGAACAGGGCATGTTAAACTTATCAAAAATAATGTACCTACTTGTGATAATCTTAAAATCTCTAGACTTTCTACTCCAAATCTTATAACCTTTAACACCATTAGGATAGCCCAAGAATACACATTTCTGAGCCCTAGGCTCTAATATTCCTATATTCTGATGTGAATAGGCTGCACATCCAAAACTTTTCAAATGTGAATAGTCATGGACTGTTCTAGTTCATTGCTCTTCGAGTGTTTTATTACCTAGAGCACTTAAAGGGGTATTATTAACTATGTAAGTGGTTGTCATTAAGGCTTCACCCCATAAGGTTATAGGTACATCTGAACCAACCAGCATGCATCTCACCTTATCTAACAAAGTTCTATTCATCTTCTCAGTTACTCCATTTTGCAGAGGGGTATAAGGAGCTGTTTTATATCTCTTAATCCCATTTTTAGTGCAAAACTGATCAAACTCAACATTACAAGACTCAAGACCATTGTCAGTCCTAAGAGTCATAATTTTCTTTCCAGTTTAATTATCTATCAACACTTTTCAAGTCTTACACTTCCCAAAGGTTTCAGAATTATGTTTCAACAGGTAAACCCAAACCTTCCTAGAATAATCATCAATTAAGGAAGAAAGTATATATTTCTTCCTTGAGAGATAGTGGATGAAGGCCCCTCATAAATCAGAATGCATATATTCAAGAATAGAGGTTGATTTATGCTTTTCAGTGTTAAAATGTAATCTGTGCTGTTTCTCTAAAGTGCAATTTTCATAAAAGGGAACTCTAGATATAGAGTCATTCCCAAAAACTCATTTCTTATAAAGGATATGCAAGCCTTTTTCATCTACATGAGCTAATCCCTTGTGCCACTTTAGAGTGGCGTCAAGTTCAGCATTGGAAGACCCGGCTATGTATTCAACTACAGCACTAGCCTTAACTACATAAATTCAATTTCTCTTAACACCTTTAAACATCACAAATGATCTTCTCATCACCTTCACAAACCATCACCAACCTTACCTTGTAAACCTAAATCATCCAAATTTCCCATTGAAATCAGGTTCTTGTTTAGTTCAGGAACATATCTTACCCTTTCAATGGTAAAGATATATCAATTTTCAAATTTCAAAGTCATATTTCCAATGCCTTCAACTCTGCAAGCAATGTTGTTTCCCATGACCACCTCTTCTCTATTAATCTTCTTAAAGGAGTCAAACCAACTCCTGTTAGGAGTCATGTGGAAGGTACAACCAGAATCCAAGATCCAATTGAAAGTGCCCAATTTTAGGAGTCATGTGGAAGTGCCCAATTTTCCCACTCTCATAGCATTTCTTATTTCTAGTATTTGACTTAAACATGTCCCTACTCTTAAACTTCTTTTTTATTATTGTTTCCCTGATTATTAAAGCCTTCCTAGTTTCCACTAAACATGTTCTAAGTCCTCCCCTAACAAATATATTCTCAAGCCCACCATTTCCTCTCTTAGCCATAAGTTCAAGCTCTCTACTTCTCAAAGAGTTTATAAATATTTTAGGTGTTAGAGCATCTCTATCATATTTTATGACAGCCTTAACCTCTCTATAGGTATCAGGAATGTCATTTAATAACACAACTGTCTTATACTCTTTATCACCAACATTGGTGATATCTTGAAACAACTTATTGAAGGTATCAAGAATGTCTTCGATATCCTTAGAGGTGTCTAACCTAAAACTAAAGAACCATTCCTNCTCTTGTTGTCCTACTTTCCTCAAAGCTTGATCAAATAAATGCAGAATAATAGAGATATAAGCAAGTTCATCAGCTTCATTTATTTGATAAGTTGTCATAGTTTCAAGAAATTCTTGTGTTATTGCCTTAGAAATCTTTTGTTGAACTAAAAGACTTTTCATCTTTTGTTGCCAAATGGGAAAATCCCATTTTCCAACAAAAACACCAAATTCAAAAACATTTGTCATATTTTATTATTCAAAAATAACACAAAGTATTTCAAAAATTTTAAAACTATGACAGCTGATACACTTAAGAAAAACAGTAAATTGATATTCACAAAAGGGAAAGGAGAAATAGGTCACAGACAATAAACAGTAATCAGAAATCACAGTTATTCTCAAATAGACAAACAAATTTCAACAAATAACATAATTTAGAATCAAGAAAGTAAAGAACACAATCAGGTTACATAATAAGGGGAACCAATAGTAGTCACCCCAAGAATGATCAAATTCACCGAGATTTCGTGAGACTCTTGTTCTCAGGTCAAGGCACAATTTGAACACCAAGGGTGATTACACAAAAAATACTCAGCATGAATGAATATGCAGATACAAGGATAGGTATTTTCAGTGTTAGAAAATGCAAACCAGTGAGGTGGATCAAGATTAACCACCAACAGGCAAACCATAGTGCAATAAGAGGAATCGAAGGTCACAGCAGAGGGGTGGTGTTCCACCAAATTACCACAAAGGAGATCAAGAACCAAAGAAATCCCTATTTATAGGGTTTCTTGTTCAAACCAAACCAAGAAGTCACGCACACCAAAAACCTCTCACGACCAAGACCATAGCTCTGTACTCACAAACCTCAAATCGAAAAAAAACCAAAACTAGGTTTTCTCAATTTTCAGGCGATCAAAGAACGAAGACAGAAAATTGATTTTCCAGCCTTCAAAACTTGATCGAAGCCTCAAGATCAACCAAGAGAGGCTCTGATACCTATCACAAATATTACAGATCGAAGAACCTATTACACATATTCGAAAAACCTATCACAAAGTTTATCTCCAAACTACTAAACACCAATATATCACACATCAAAGGTTTAGAATATTGTACCGTTCAGTATCAACACTATAAAATCCAGATCCACCCAAGAACCCCCACGATTAACAATAAACGTACAGATTCTTCTATAGACCAGTAGAGCTCAACGTTACCAACAACAATAGTGTTCCTTTTCACTTGATTTTACATAGAAAACACACTCAAGAAACAGATTCAAGAGTTCTTCACAGCAGAAGAAGAAGATGAAAGAGAGTATACTGAAGACTCTAGAAAACCCTCGAGAGAAAGAATGAAAACAGTACAATGAATGAAAACCATTTGAATACCAAAAATATCAACGCATTGAGACTGGGCAACAGTCAATCCAACGGTCCAAAGAAACTCACGATTTCAAGAATGCAAACACAGCTAAAGTCATATGAGCGAAACACGTTTCATTACTGGACCGAGTATTGGGCTTTGGGCAATAGCATTGGGTCGAAGGCCATTTCATCATCGCCTAGATGAGCTCAACTAACATTAAAGCCTCACATTAAGATCATAAAACTTGACCAAATTTCCATATTGAATTCTGAACTTTTGCTAAAACAAATGTTTGCTATATTTCCACAATTGACAATTTGCAATTTTACACAAAATTTTGTCATAAAGTTACATTGTTTTCAGTATTTTTATTTTATTCTTTACCCTTAAAAATGATGGTTTTTTACTTTGCTAATATTTGGACATGTTTAATTGCAGACTTTGAGTGTCCCTTACATGAAGTCATCGAGGAACAAGACTGGCGGAGCAATGAAAGGGGTAAGAAATTAAGTGAATAATTCTTTCTCATAAACCATTGGTAGAATATAGGAATTAAATGTAGTTAATCTCTTAAAATTTAGTCATAGCCTTTCCTTTTGTTTTGGTTCGACCTGTCATCACACATAGACATGTCTCTCTTTATGTACGCAAAGTAAAACACGTCGTATAAATTTAGTAACACTTTTACCCTCAAGGAGTATGATATATTATACATTCCGGATCAATGCAAGAGAGAACAAAAACTTAATAGAATTGTTACTTCTCACATTAAGAGCCCATTTGGCATGACTTTTGAAAATCCAAAATGAGTTTTTGAAACACCAAAAGTTGTTTTTATACCCATTTATCTGATTTTATGAAAAAAAAAAACTTTTGGTAGTTAAAAGAGCTTCCAAAGAAAGTTAGTCAAATGTGGCTTCCTCTAAAAATAGTAGAAAGTTCTTTTAAAAATTAGTTTCCAAATAAAAGTTATGTAGCTTTCTCCAAAACCTCTTCTGTATGAAGCAAAAACAAGAACAAAAACCATGTCAAATGGGCCCTATAATTAATGATATTCATCATGTCCTTTGTTTAAACCCTAGGACATAGGTACATTATGTGAGATTGGCATATCATCTCTATCATTCCAATTTTATGAGATGTAACAGAATGGGACATGTTATCTTGGCATACTATGAGCTCTTGTTTGGCTATTTTTTGTAAATTACTTTTAATCGATCAAATCACTATTTATCTATATATTTCGTAGGATCCACAACTATTATACTTGTCAACTACTCAATTTTATCTATATATAATTTAGGATTAATCTACTTGTACACATGTTCTCTTACCTTGGATTACATTCCTTTATGTGGCAAAAATCTGGTCATGTATTGAAAAAAGTGTTGTTAAAATCAATGTAACAAAATCTATCAACTTACCAAGGTGTAATCGATGTGCCAACCTTTATATACATGTTACATGATTCTTTAAACTTTTTATGAACAACTCCCAAAGATGCTTATACTCTCGTGTTTTTCATTAAACGTGAAAAAAGTTTAACAATATTAAATATGCTTCAATTTGATGTAATGCAAATAAAGCATATACATGGGAGAGTTATCCTGAAATTTGTTAATGATAGTATTAAGTCTTGATTAGAAATAAATCTTACGTTGTGAAGTGGTCGAAAGCCAGCCATGCATACATTTTTTCAATCCAAGTTATTATCCACTCATGGCATGTCTGCTTCACTGCACAATATTAGATAATATGTTAGTTTTTTTTTTAATATAGTTTTATGTCATTAATGTATCCCTCTCCTAATATATATCAGGTTTCCACTGACGATGAAAACAATGAACCGAAGCGAGATCTTAGAAGTCGAGGGCTGTGTTTGGTGCCCTCGTCGTCCTTATCATATGTAACCGACGGTGGTGGTGCAGCTGTTTGGCCACAGCCTCAATTTAACTGAGCCACCTAGCTATTATTTGAATAACAGCCCCATATATGTATTACTTTTGACTACATTTAGGGCAAGATAAAGAATCATGCTAGTCAGATGCCTTGACATAATCTTTGACATAATGCAACATGGCATTTCATCAATGGACTGTTTTAAAAACAGTCAATTTTTTCATCAAATCATATGCTGCCACCTTGGATTATGTCATTGCATTTGTTAAATTTTTCTGGCAAAGTGGCAAAATCCCAAGATAAAAGAGAACCCTACTATTATGGAGCAAACTTGGTCATCCTACAATAAAAGAGAAAAGAAAGATTTAGGAATGGACCAAGTTTGATCCATTAATAGTTTAGGTTTGTGTATTCTAGTACCATGTTTCCATTTGATGTTTTGTGGAAACTATTTTATTAAATAACTCTTATTACCAGTATTAAGTTTTTATGTTGTTTAATTTATTACATCAGAATTAAGAGCGTGTTTCGTAAGTCTACTCTTTTAATCGATTTTTCTCACAAAAAGATGGGGTTTTTGGGTTAATTTCACAAACAATCACTGAAGTTACGCGAAAATAATAAAACGGTCACTAAAGTTTAAAACTTGCAGAAATGGTCACTGAAATTTCATGCGATTTCAAAAATGGTCACTGAACTTAATTTTAGTACTATTATGTTTTAATTCAAACCTACAACAACAAAACATGTGGACATAGAAGCTGGAGAACCTCAAGTGAACATTTGAACTTAAAATCTCCCCAACCCTAAACCCAGACCATGAATTTTCGCCTCCCCTTCCACCACATTCCAACCACCAACACTATCGAAACAACACACCATCTTGAATCCCTCAATTTCCTCTACGTAGCCCACCCAAAAACCACCCCTACCTCCAATGGTGGTGGTTGGAATTTCGTCCCAAAGTGGGCCTCTCGCACAGCCGGCAGTTTTTGTTGTGTGAGAGGCCCACTTTTGGACAAAATTCCACCACTTTTCATCCACCAAAACCACCGGACCAAGACACCACCTTGAAGTCCTCACTTCTCTCTACGTAGACCACTCAAGAATCATCCCTAAATCCTCTGGAAATTGGCCGAAATTTCATCCCAAAGTTGGCCCCTCGCACAGCAAAACTGCCAGCCGCCACTTTGGGGTGCAATTCTTGCCACTTTTTGGCAGATTTAGGAATGATTATTGGGTGGGTTGCTTAGAGTACAATGAGGGCTTCAAGGAGGTGTGTTGGTCCGGTGGTTTTGGTGGCCGAAAAGTGGTGGAATTTGGCCCTAAAGTGGCGGCTGGCATTGCTGTCATGTGCGAGCCCACCATTTTGGGACGAAATTCTAGCCACTTTTCGGTGGATTTAGGAGCGATTATTGGATGGATTGCATAGAGGACAACGAGGGCTTTAAGGTATTATGTTGGTCCAATAGTTTTGGTGGACGAAAAGTGGTGGAATTTCGTCCAAAAGTGGGCCTCTCACACAGCATAAAACTGCTGGCTGTACGAGAGGCCCACTTTGGGATGAAATTTCGGCCACCACTGTCAGAGGTAGGAGCAGTTCTTGGGTGGGTTACGTAGAGGGAAGTGAGGGTTTCAAGATGGTGCATTGGTTCGGTGGTTTTGGTGGCCAAAATGTGGTGGAATGGGAGGCGAAAAGTGGTCTGGGTTTGGGTTTGGGGAGATTTTAAGTTGAATTTTGTACTTGAGGTCCTCCAGCTTCTTTGTCCACGTATTTTGGTGCTTTAGGTTTGAATTAAGACATAATAGTCCTAAAACTAAGTTCAGTGACCATTTTTGAAACCGCATGAAACTTCAGTGACCATTTCTGTAATTTTTAAACTTTAGTAACCATTTTCTTATTTTCGTGTAACTTCAGTGACCGTTTGTGACATTAATTATGCTACATATTTTTTACTTGAGTAATTTCATTTAATTTATGAACAAAATCGATTTTGTATTGATACTACGCCTAAGGATGTGAATATTCTATCGAAACCAATGTTATTCCTATTTATTGGGAAGCTTACGTACAGAAAAACCAAGACGTCTTCGAATCTTATGGATTGAAATGGAATGGAAATGGACATGAAACCACAATGTTATATTGTTGGCTGTTCCATGAGAGCCATCAAATGTATATAAGATTTCAATCCGACTAAAGAATCTTCCAACTCGTTCTAGTATGGATTTTTCTTCCCCCGCTTCCCTATGTTCCGTTTGATAAATCCTTTCTTTTCTCATTTTCTCAACTTTTTAGAAAGCCCTTAAAATGGATGGGGCTACAACAAATAAAATAAGGCCTAGTGAAGCACGTTTCTATGTAGAAATTGACCTCACTCGGCCACTTTGTAAACGAATTCGTGGCAAAGAACTGGGTTTTTGACAAACAGTAGTATATGAAAACATGTGATATTGTTTTAACTATTCCCATGTTGGGCACCAAAAAAAATTGTTTAATTCTCGATGATGGCGGTACTTCTCTATTAGTAAAGATAAATCATCAGCTGATCCTAAAGATTAGTTTAGATAATGTTGTAATCTTTTTCTCTACCTTATCTTATCCTTGTAAAAATACATGTTTGAGATCTATATACATAGAAGTAGCCATGTGTTGACCGACATGGTGACCATTGGATCATAACCAAGTGGTCTCATCTCCCTAATTGGGACGTCACATGGTCTATTCATACAATTAATACATTGATAAAGGGTGAGTCGCTCTATGCAATAGGCTAACTACTGACAAACTTTGTTACAAGTGTTATATCAATCACTTCTAAGAGATATTCGAATCTATTACAAAGAACAGCATCAGCCTTGTGAGCTTCGAGCGAGTTGACAGCCTCAGAGGAATCTTCGAAGTGGTCCTCTAAGTTGAAAGCTTTGGCTCCTTTCTTTGTTTCCTTAGGCAGTTTCGTCTTTGAGGCAATACCTCAACTTGGACTTCGTCCTTGCAGTGTAAGGACAAAGTGGTCCTCTAAGTAGAGAGCTTTGGCTCCTTTCTTTGTTTCCTTAAACAGCTTCGTCTTTAAGGCAATGCCTCAGCTTGGACTTCGTCCTTGTAGTGTAAGAACTTTAGGTTTGTTTGACTTCATCATATTTTGGCCTCATGGGTCTTTATTTGCCTTTCTTGTTGACTTTCTGCCTATGTGACTTGCTACGTAGCACTATCTCTTTGAGACTCGAAGGTGAGGATTATTCAATCCATTTTTCTTATTGTTAAATTGGTATCAGAGCCTCTCATGGCAAACGTCATTTCTCCTTCGCAAGCTCAAACCATGTCTTTTACAACTTTTGAAACTCTTCCAATTTAATCTCTTTTAGTTTAGTCCCCCACAATCTCATCACCATTTGGTAGAACGCTTAAACATGCTTTTGTGATCAAGTTGGATCGCAACAATCATCTTCTTTGGAAATCAATGGTTCTTCCCTTATTAGAGACCATAAGTTAGATGGTTATCTTCTTGGTGAGAAATCGTGTCCATCTTCATTTCTAACAATTGAGAATTGGACAGCACCTACAACTGAAAATGGGCAGCACATATTCCAATAACTCATCCCAACCCAGAATATGAGGAATAGGTTACTATCGATCAACTATTACTGGGATGGCTCTTTGGTTCAATGACTAAATCAATTCTCACAAAAGTCGGTAACTCCCATGAGGTGTAGGAGAAGTTTGAGACTGTTTATGCTAATCATTCAATGGAAAACGCTCTCAACTACTAGCAATAGCTACCACGGACTGTCAAAGGCTCTATGTCAATTAATGAACATACCAAGATGAAGAATTACGCCGATCAAATGGGGTAGTTGGTCCGCCCCTTCCGTTATCTGACTTAATAAAGGTTGTTCTTGCCGATCTTGATCGTGACTACAATAGCGTTCTTTCTCTTATTATTCATCAGCAGGCTACCATCACATGGTGTGATGTTAAGTCAATACTCCTCACTTAAGAAAGTCAAAATGCACAACTGAATGCTATGAACAATATTATTCACTACTCAGCAATTGTTGAAATTTGGGTGTGACCAGAATTCCTTTGTTGAAGTGTTTGAAATATGGAAGAATTCTAATTGAAGTACACATCAAGGAGAATTCAAGTTTGGAATGCTATTGGAGTCATATGTCAAGTTGAAGTTCTATTTTGGAAACTTATTAAAAGTTGGAAATTGATATTGGATTTGAAGAAGAATTCAGATAGAGAAAAAAATTTGGAAAAAATTAAAAAAACTCATCGGATTGCCCGTCGCTAGGCGCTGCGGTGCCACTTGTGCTGTTCTAGTTTTTCACTATTTTCCTTCCTACTTCGTTTTGGACTAGGTTTTTTGGCATTCTATTTCATTGACAACTCTACCAAAGGGTTTGGACGTCCCTACATGATCCATATAAATATTAGACTCTTTTATACAATTTTATAATGTAAGAAAATAGATTACTAGAATTATAGGATTCATTGTAATTTTCTCTCTTCTCTATTATTCTTAAGTCAATAAAATCTTCTAATTTTTCTGCCATATTTTTTGTCTTTATTGTTCTTTTTCTTGATCAAATACTTTATTATTGTGCCATATAATTTCAACATCTCAATCTGGTGCTTAGTTTCACAACAAGTGGTATCAATCCTAACAAGTGGTATTAGAGCCTAGATTCAACAGTTCCGCATAAGCACATGGTTTGGTTTGTTCGAGGTTTTTTTTGCTCGTGATGGCTTCCATGATGTATGACATTTCTCTTTTGGATCGAAGCACTTAAAATATGTGTAGTACTCGCACAGCCGGATTTGGATGATACGTTGTTGGGAATTGATAAGATGCCCGGAACTTTGATCGTGGAGGTGAAATTACGAAAGGATAAAAAGAAAGTTTCTCACTTTCATTTTCATCTATCAAATACTATTTTTCAAGACTTTTTGAAGGAGAATTCAGTAGCTGCTTTATGGTTGAAGTTGAAGTAATTGTGCATGACTAAAAGTCTAACAAGCAAGTTGAACATCAAGCAATGTTTATCCTCTCATCGAATGGCATAATGAGGATCATTGGAAGATCACATGGCTGTATTTAAAGAAATTGTAGCTGATTTGGAAACATTGGAAGTAGAGTATGATGAAGAAGATTTGGCCTTGATTCTATTGTGTTTGTTGCCCACTTCGTTTTCTTTATTTAAAGACACGATTTTGTATAGTCGTGATACTCTCACCATAGAAGAGGTGTATAATGATTTATATTCAAAAAAGAAAATGAAGCATCTAGTTTCTGAGGTCAAAGATGGAGAAGGCCTCATTGCTCATGGTAGTTCTGGAAGGGGAAGATAGAAGTCTACATTAAGTAATTAGATTTGTAACTACTACAAGAAGAAGGGGCACATGAAGAAAGATTGCTACAAATTGCAGAATTAAGAAAGGATGGCTGCAAGTAGATATTCAGATACTTCAGGTGAAGCAGACCTCGCAGAGAACGTTGCAAGTGATAGAGATCTTTTAGCTATTTCTAACATTGAGTCTAAACCGGAAGATGATTGGATTCTTGATTCACCGTGTATGTTTCATATGTGTATTAATAAGGACTTGTTTACTACATATGAAAATATTTTCAAAGGTGTCGTGATTATGGGAAACAACCCACCTTGTTGGGTTGTCGAAATTGGTACGGTCAGATTGAAATTTTTGGATGGAACAATTAGAATACTTGGCCACGTTCGACATGTTCCGAATTTGAAGAAGAATTTCATCTCATTGTCTATCAATTTATTTTATTTTATTTTTTTGGAAGGAGGGCGGTACCTCCGAAATTTTATTAATATGTCCTCACTTGTGGCAGAGGAATACCGTGGTTATAAATTATATCAATGAAATCAACAAATAAGGAAATACTACTTCCCTTACAGAAAGAACAAGTTAAAGAAAAACTAANTTGAAGATGTAGGAGATCATATCTCTATCAAATGAAACGATATCTGCAATCTGTCTGAGTATTCCCTGGATAGGCTATGGTCCGCCACCTCTAGTGATGCAGTGAATGGCAACAGTCAAATCTGCCTCAACCCAAATATCTGACAAACCAAGATCTCTAGCCAATAGTATCCCATCACAAATAGCCCTAAGTTCCGCCTCTAATATCATACGTCGTCCATATGAAGTTGAGAAAGCATTGATACAATTTCCTACGTAGTCCCTGATGATGCCTCCCCCCTTGCAAACGCATCCTTGACACAACCATCAGTGTTGATCTTGACAGATCCAAATGATGGAAAGCGCCACCAAACCATGATAGGGAGAGGAGATGGGGGGACAGTCAAAGAAATACCAAAAAGTATAGCATCTCATTGTCTATCCTTGATTCAAAGGGTTATGAGTTCTTCGGTGGAGGTAGAGCTTTGAAGGTTTGTAAGGGTGCCCATGTTATATTGGAGGGACATAAAATGTCTCAGTTATACATCTTGTAAAGACGTACAGAATTCGGAAGAGTCAATCAGCAAAGGTTCGGTACCGTGGTGGACATTCAGTTTGGTACAATACCTTTAGGAGCTCATAAATGGTCGGATTTGAAGAATACTGCTCAGTGGAGTTCAGGAGATATCGATAATGCGGCTTTACCATCATCACCTACGGTGTCATTGTATTCAATTGTTAGGGACGGACCTAATGGAAAAGGACATGTGGATGCTGATTTCGTTGCGCATGCTTTAAATGGAGTAGAAGGTGTACAATCTAGCAATGGGCCTTCTTTAAAAACATTTGGGTTTGATTCTTCTTTGGGGTATGTTATAGCCCATTTTGGTAAATTATAAAATCATTATGATTTTTTGGGAGCTGAGATAATTCTGCAGAGTAGTGCTGGATTCATTGGAAGAGATGGAGTATTGTGTTTTGTTGGAGAAATTGATTTTTGATCATTGTTGAAGAAGCCAGTTCATTCCTTGGTGGAATTCATGTCAAAGTAAAGATTGTTGAAATTTGGGTGTGTCCCGAATTCCTTTGTTGAAATGTTTGAAATATTGAAAAATTCTAATTGAAATGCACATCAAGGAGAATTCAAGTTTGGAATGCTATTGGAGTCCTATGTCAAATTGAAGTTCTATTTTGGAAGCCCATTTGGAATTCGAAATTGATATTGGACTTGAAGAAGAATTTAAATGGAGAAAACACTTTGGAAAGAAAAATTTGGCAGATTGTCCGGCGCCTTAGTGGCACCTGTGCTGTTTGGATTTTTCACTATTTCTCTCTTACTTCGTTTTGGACTCGATTGTTTGGTATTCTACTTCATCAACAACTCTACCAAAATGGTTTGGACGTCCCATACATAATCCCTATAAATAGTAAGCTCTTCTATACAATTTTATAATGTGAAAAAATAGATTACTAGAATTATAGGATCCTTTTTAATTTTCTCTCTTCTTCATTATTCTTAAGTCAATAAATTCCATAATTCCTCTGTCATATTTCTTGTCTTTATTGTTCTTTTACTTGATCAAATACTTTATTATTGTCCCATATAACTTCAACATCTCAATCCAGTGGTTGATTTCACAACAAATGATATCAATCCTAACAATAATGAACAAGAAGATAATTGCTTCAATAAGGGTTACAAACTCGGGTAATTATTTAAGATCATAATCAAACATCTTTTTATTGTTTTTACTCAATTAGAAGTTAGAAATAAATGAATTAATGATGCAGGGGGATCCGAGCCAAACGAGGCTGAACTGTCTGATAGTTCGTTAATGGCGCTGAGATACCATGAATTGGCGGATCAGCGCAAGAATAGCAAATAATTATCGATCTTTCCTAATTG
>OU503057.1:21781830-21791834 GCA_912172775.2 Fraxinus pennsylvanica
AAACCGCATGAAACTTCAGTGATCATTTCTGCAAGTTTTAAACTTTAGTGACCATTTTGTTATTTTCGCGTAACTTCGGTGACCGTTTGTGACATTAATTATGCTACATATTTTTTACTTAAGTAATTTCATTTAATTTATGAACAAAATCGATTTTGTATTGATACTATGCCTAAGGATGTGAATATTCTGTCGAAACCAATGTTATTCCTGTTGATTGGGGAGCTTACGTACATAAAAATCAAGACGTCTTCAAATCTTATGGATTGAAATGGAATGGAAATGGACATGAAACCACAATGTTATATTGCTGGCTGCTCCATGAGAGCCATCAAATGGACATAAGATTTCAATCTGACTAAAGAGGCTTCCAACTCGTTCTAGTATGGATTTTTCTTCCTCCGCTTCCCAATATTCCGTTTGATAAATATGTTCTTTTCTCAATTTCTCAACTTTTTGGAAAGTCCTTAAAATGGATGGGGCTACAAAAAATAAAACAAGGTCTAGTGAAGCACGTTTCTATGTAGAAATTGACCTTACTCAGCCACTTTGTAAATGAATTCGTGGCAAAGAACTGGGTTTTTGGCAAACAGTAGTCTATGAAAACGTGTGCTATTGTTTTAACTATTCCCATGTTGGGTACCAAAAAAAAAGTGTTTAATTCTCGATGATGGCGGTACTTCTCTATTAATAAAGATAAATCATCAGCTGATCCTAAGATTTGTTTAGATAATGTTGTAATCTTTTTCTCTACCTTTTCTTATCCTAGTAAAAATACATGTTTGAGATCTATATACACAGAAGTAGCCATGTGTTGACCGACATAGTGACCATTGGATCAGAACTATGTGGTCTCATCTCCCTAATTGGGACGTCACATGGTCTATTCATACAATTAATACATTGATAAGGGATGAGTCGCTCAATGCAATAGGTTGACTACTGACAAACTTTATTACAAGCGTTATATCAATCACTTCTAAGAGATCTTCGAATCTATTACAAAGAATAGCATCATCCTTGTGAGCTTCGAGCGAGTTGACAGCCTCAGAGGAATCTTCAAAGTGGTCCTCTAAATTGAAAGCTTCGGCTCCTTTCTTTGTTTCCTTAGGCAGTTTCGTCTTTGAGGCAATGCTTCAACTTGGACTTTGTCCTTGCAGTGTAAGGACGAAGTGGTCCTCTAAGTAGAAAGCTTCAGCTCCTTTCTTTGTTTCCTTAAACAGCTTCGTCTTTAAGGCAATTCCTCAGCTTCGACTTCATCCTTTCAGTGTAAGGACTTTGGCTTTATTTCACTTCTTCATATTTTGGCCTCATGGGGTCTTTATTTGCCTTTTTTGTTGACTTTCTCTTTGAGACTCGGAGGTGAGGATTATTCAGTCCATTTCTCTTATTGTTAAGTTGGTATCAGAGCCTCTTATGGCAAACGTCATTTCTCCTTCGCAAGCTCAAACCATGTCTTCTTCAACTTTTGAAACTCTTCCAGTTCAATCTCTTTTAGTTTAGTCCCCCACAATCTCATCACCATTTGGTAGAACGCTCAAACATGCTTTTGTGGTCAAGTTGGATCGCAACAATCATCTTCTTTGGAAATCGATGGTTCTTCCCTTATTAAAGACCATAAGTTAGATGGTTATCTTCTTGGCGAGAAATCGTGTCCATCTTCATTTCTAACAATTGAGAATTGGACTGCACCTACAACTAAAAATGGGCAGCACATATTCCAATAACTCATCCCAACCCAGAATATGAGGAACAGGTTACTATCGATCAACTATTACTTGGATGGCTCTTTGGTTCAATGACTAAATCAGTTCTCACAAAAGTTGGTAACTCCCATGAGGTGTGGGATAAGTTTGAGACTGTTTATGCTAATCATTCAATGGAAAACGCTCTCAACTACTAGCAATAGCTACCACGGACTGTCAAAGGCTCTATGTCAATTGATGAACATACCAAGATGAAGAATTACGTCGATCAAATGGGGTAGTTAGTCCGCCCCTTCCGTTATCTGACTTAATAAAGGTTGTTCTTGCCGATCTTGATCGTGACTATGATAGTGTTCTTTCTCTTATTACTCATCATCAGGCTACCATCACATGGTGTGATGTTAAGTCAATACTCCTCACTTAAGAAAGTCAAAATGCACAATTGAATGCTATGAACTATATTATTCACTACTCAGCAATTGTTGGAATTTGGGTGTGACCAAAATTTCTTTGTTGAAGTGTTTGAAGTATGGAAGAATTCTAATTGAAGTACACATCAAGGAGAATTCAAGTTTGGAATGCTATTGGAGTCATATGTCAAGTTGAAGTTCTATTTTGATATGGGACTTAAAGAAGAATTTGGATAGAGAAAACAATTTGGAAAAAAATAAATAAATAAAATAAAATAAAACTCATCGGATTGCCCGTCGCTAGGCGCTTCGGCGCCACTTGTGATGTTCTAGTTTTTTTGCTGTTTTCCTTCCTACTTCATTTTGGACTCAGTTTTTTGGCATTTTATTTCATTAGCAACTCTATAAAAAGGGTTTGGGCGTCCCTACATGATCCATATAAATATTTGACTCTTTTATGCAATTTTATAATGTAAGAAAATAGATTACTAGAATTATAGGTTCCATTGTAATTTTCTCTCTTTTCTATTATTTTTAAGTCAATAAAATCTCCTAATCTTTCTGCCATATTTCTTGTCTTTATTGTTCTTTTTCTTGATCAAATACTTTATTATTGTGCCATATATTTTCAACATCTCAATCTGGTAGTTGGTTTCACAACAAGTGGTACCAATCCTAACAAGTGGCATTAGAGCCTAGGTTCAGCAGTTCCGCACGAGCACAGGGTTTGATTTGTTCGAGGTTTTTTTGCTCGTGATGGCTTCCATGATGTATGACATTTCTCTTTTGGATCGGAGCACTAGATTTTTGCTATAGTGGATTAAAATATGTGTAGTACTCGCACGGTCGGATTTGGATGATGCGTTGCTGGGAATTGACCAGATGCCCGCAACATTAATCGCGGAGGTGAAATTACGAAAGGATAAAAAGGAAGTTTCTCACATTCATTTTCATCTATCAAATACTATTTTTCAGAACTTTGTGAATGAGAATTCAGTAACTGCTTTATGGTTGAAGTTGGAGTAATTGTGCATGACTAAAAGTCTAATAAGCAAGTTGAACATCAAGCAGTGTTTATCGTCTCATCGAATGGCAGAATGAGGATCATTGGAAGATTACATGGCTGTATTTAAAGAAATTGTAGCTGATTTGGAAACTTTGGAAGTAGAGTATGATGAAGAAGATTTGGCCTTGATTCTATTGTATTTGTTGCCCACTTCGTTTTCTTTATTTAAAGGCACGATTTTGTATAGTCGTGATACTCTCACTATAGAAGAGGTGTATAATGCTTTATATTCAAAAGAGAAAATGAAGCATTTGATTTCTGATGCAAGAGATGGAGAAGGCCTGATTGCTCATGGTAGTTCTGGAAGGGGGAGATAGAAGTCTAAATTCAGTAATTAGATTTGTAACTACTACAAGAAGAAGGGACACATGAAGAAAGATTACTACAAATTGCAGAATTAAGAAAGGATGACTGCAAGTAGATATTCANCTTCAGGCGAAGCAGACCTCGCGGAAACGTTGCAAGTGATGGATATCTTTTATCTATTTCTAACATTGAGTCTAAACCGGAAGATGATTGGATTCTTGATTCATCATGTATGTTTCATATGTGTATTAATAAGGACTTGTTTGCTACATATGAAATTGTTTTCAAAGGTGTCGTGGTTATGGGAAACAACCCACCTTGTTGGGTTGTCAGAATTGGTATGGTCAGATTGAAACTTTTGGATGGAACAATTAGAATACTTGGCCACGTTCGACATGTTCCGAATTTGAAGAAGAATTTCATCTCATTGCATATCCTTGATTCAAAGGGTCATGAGTTATTCGGTGGAAGTAGAGCTTTGAAGGTTTGTAAGGGTGCCCATGTTGTATTGGAGGGACAGAAAATGTCTCAATTATACATCTTGCAAAGACATACAGAATTTGGAAGAGTCAATCAGCAAATGTTCGGTACCATGGTGGACATTCAGTTTGGTACAATACCTTTAGGAGCTCATAAATGGTCGGATTTGAAAAATACTGCTCAGTGGAGTTCAGGAGATATCGATAATGCCGCTTTACCATCATCACCTACGGTGTCATTGTATTCAATTGCTAGGGACGGACATAATGCAAAAGGATATGTGGATGCTAATTTCGTTGCGCATGCTTTAAATAGAGTAGAAGGTGTACAATCTAGCAATGAGCCTTCTTTAAAAGCATTTGAGTTTGATTCTTCTTTGGGGTATGTTATAGTCCATTTTGGTAAATTATAAAATCATTATGATTTTTTGGGATCTGAGATAATTCTGCAGAGTAGTGCTGGATTCATTGGAAGAGATGGAGTATTGTGTTTTGTTGGAGAAATTAATTTTTGGTTATTGTTGAAGAAGCCAGTTCATTCTTTGGTGGAATTCATGTCAAAGTGAAGATTGTTGGAATTTGGATGTGTCCCGAATTCTTTTGTTGAAAAATTCTAATTGAAATACACATCAAGGAGAATTCAAGTTTGGAATGCTATTGGAGTCCTATGTCAAATTGAAGTTCTATTTTGGAAGTCCGTTTGGAGTTGGAAATTGATATTCGACTTGAAGAAGAATTTGGATGGAGAAAACACATTGGAAAGAAAAATTCGGCAGATTGTCCGGCGCCGTAGCGCCACCTGTGCTGTTTGGATTTTTCGTTATTTTCTCTCTTACTTCATTTTGGACTCGATTTTTTGGTATTCTACTTTATCAATAACTCTACCAAAAGGTTTGGACGTCCCATACATAATCCCTATAAATAGTAGGCTCTTCTATACAATTTTATAATGTGAGAAAATAGATTACTAGAATTATAGGATCCATTGTAATTTTCTCTCTTCTTCATTATTCTTAAGTCAATAAATCTCATAATTCCTTTGTCATATTTCTTGTCTTTATTATTCTTTTACTTGATCAAATATTTTGTTATTGTGCCATATAACTTCAACATCTCAATCCAGTGGTTGGTTTTACAACAAATGATATCAATCCTAACAACAATGAACAAGCATATAATCGCTTCAATAAGGGTTACAAACTCGGGTCATTATTTAGGATCATAATCAAACATCTTTTTATTATTTTTACTCAATTAGAAGTTAGAAATAAATAAAATAATAGTTAGATAGTAGTTCTCATAGGAACGATAATCCGAACTCTTAAATCACTTTACCAATTCTTAATTGACATTGTGCCCTTGCGATAAATTCGTAACAAGTTTTTTTGGTGTCGTGTTGGGGACTATTTTTATTTAAGGCCTATTGGCACAATATCTCCCACCTTTTAGACCCATTGTGCAATGCTTCCACCTTTTGAAATTGGTGAAAAATATCCATGTATAAAACTTGAAGTTCGTTTCAACCCTTTCTGTCCACTCCCGTCAATTCTATATATAATTCCAAATAAATATAACTAAAATAGAAAATTTGAAAAGGGCAAAACTTCCCTTTCTTCTTCACCTCTGTAATAAGAGCCTTATTAACTGAAATACGGGTGTTTTATGCAATAAACAAATCGCCACGGAGATAAGAATTTCTGTGCAAATCCACGATCGACGTTCGATTCTCCTTCAACCACTATTGTAGCAATTTATTTCACTGCATCTAAAGGTCGAACAACTGACATTCTATAGGAATGGTTTGCAACAAGAAGTGATAAACGTAGCATTTGTATTTGAAGTTGATTTTTGTTATGCTTATAGTTTTCAATTGTGATTATTGATAATGTATGCTCCAATAGTAAGAGGTTTTGAGGATGCTTCTGAATATGATAAGTTTCCCTATTTTGACGATTTCGAAATGAAGCTTTTTTATTCAGTTTTTTTACGTGTTCTTGTTTGAATTTTGGTCTACGTGTGTGCATGTTGATTGTTGTCGGTGTTGACTTATTTCAAGTACTAATTCGTTTCTTTCATACTCATCCAACTGGATATATGGACTACTACCATTCCCTTCCTTGATGAACCTTCAGCAATAGACTCAAACAACAAACCTATTAGCACCCAATTGAAAACGTAAGGGGGTATTCCACAAAATATATTCACGTCAGGGGTGTATTTCACAACATAATCTCTTTGTGGGAGGGATTTACTCAACGTATTGTAAAGGTTGGGTGGGTTAGTCAAACATATTATAAAGATGTTGTTCATCTTTGTTAGGTTGTTCATCTTTCATGCAATATTCTAGCCGGGGATTGTATATTAGTATATAATCAAATATTCTAGAAAATGAATAAAGGAATGCAATAGTTAATCATTGATTTTAATTTATTTTTATGTATTGGTAGTAAGTACGTATACTGCACGTCTTATGTATATGATAAATGATATGCGCAATATTTTTAAAATATTGATAAAAATTTTGAAAGTTGTTCAAGTAATTGATATTGTTAAAGAAAAATTAAAATTGTTAAAAAGATATGAATAATTTTTTTATGAAATTATGTATATAATTTGAAAATATTGAATAAATTTAAATGTAATATTTTGATACAATATCTCTTCTTTGTACGCAATACTTTTTGTCTACGTCTCACAACTCTTTTTTTCTTTTTTTCTGCTTTTACGAATACTTTTATTGTTTGCATTGAAATTTTGCGAGAAAGTTCAACACATAGTTTCCCATGAGAGAATACATATTCAAGAATGTATATTCCAACAATAAGTATTATTTGTCTTGACCTTTGTTAATGGTCATTGTAAAGCATAAACCTATTGAAATTATTTCTTCTTGAATTTTTATTTTCATTTCCTATATTTTTTGAACTCAATTTATTATTTGCTTTTATTATACTTTTGTAGCAAAAAAAATATTGTAAGATTCACCAATTTTATAATGTTTATATTATTTAATAATATATTAACATAAAATTAGTTATATTTTTATTGAATAATCAAATTTCATTGGACAAAATTTCAAAACAAATGTTTTTTCTAATTTTCTATTTTGAGAAATAATTTTTCAAAATGACAAACCAAATACGTCTTTAACAATCTTAAAACGGACTCTCAAAATAGAAAATTGGAATGAACTCAAGACTCAAATCTGATACTGAAACACAAATCAAACGGGTCTTTAGTTTTCAAATGCTTGAGCCTAAAATGGTCTATTTAAAAATAATAATTATTGAGATTAAAATAATGGTATATCTCAGTAATACTAGTTAGTTCATATAAATATGGGCTTCAAACATTATAACACCTTTTTATTTTATTCATTTTCAACAAAAAAAAAAAACTGGGGAAGAAAAAAAATAAAAAATATATATTTTCATTTTAGTCAAACCCAAATTTATTGAGAAAGAGACTCGATTAAAAATGAAAGTTTATTAATGATTTGATTTATTTAACATTAGAACAATTAAAAATTTTTGAAAAAAGAAAATATTCAATTGAACAATTAAAGTGGTTATTAAATTTTTTTTAAA
Organism: Fraxinus pennsylvanica; assembly: GCA_912172775.2. Lineage (NCBI taxonomy): Eukaryota > Viridiplantae > Streptophyta > Magnoliopsida > Lamiales > Oleaceae > Fraxinus > Fraxinus pennsylvanica. Next base: position 21,789,385 of record OU503057.1, read on the forward strand.
AAAATTTTACAAACCATAAAAAGAAAAAAAAATTACTAAAGAATCTTTCGAAGTTGAATTATATTAGTAACAAATCCAATTCAATGACCGAAATGAAAATTTCACTGTCCTAATAACATATTTTTCTGTGAAGAAGAAAGACCTTCAAAATTTAATAAAAGTCGACTATAGCGCATTAATTTAATTTTTTAAAAAAAAAATTCTCCTTTTTAATATTTAATGCAGAAAAGCAAAAAAAAAAATCAATTTTAAAATAAATCTGAAAATGTTACAGATTTCTTTCTAATTCTTAAGGGAGACGTGTGCTGAGGTTACAAATATATTAAGACAAATAACTCCTAATTATTTGGGTCTTTAAGATTGGTAACAATTCTCTCTATTTCCACATAACCGTTACTTCACATTTAAGTTTTATCGTTTACAATTTTTAATGGGATTTTGATTCTTAACTATTCTATTATAAATATAAAATATGAAAGAATAGAATTTATAATTGTAAGTTTCAATAAATCTTCTTTGTACACAATATTTTTTGTCAACATCTCGCAACTTTTTCTTCTTTTTCATTTTTTTTCTTTTGCAAGAACTTTTGCTCTTTGCATTGAAATTCCGCGAAAAAGTAAAACATATAATCACCCGTGAGAAAATACATGTCCAGTAAGGTATATTCCAATAGTAGACATTGTTTGTTCTTGAGCCTTTTTAATGATTATCGCAAAAATATAGACGTATTGAAAATTATTTCCTGTTGAATTTTTGTTTTTATTTCCTATTCTTTGAACTCAATTTATTATTTGCTTTTATTTTACTTTTGTAGCGAGAAAAAATATTGTAAGATTCAAACTTTAAAATGTAAATATTACTTAATAATACATTAACATAAAATGAATAATTCCACTTTTACATTATAAAGAGTTATAAAAAGTTGTACAACTAGATGAGATGTCAGAAGAGAGTGGGGATTTTTTTATTTTTTTAAATTTGATTGCAGAAATTTTGGCACAATTATATCTCACTACATTGTGTATGTAAACTAATTTGTAAGTGATGATATACATGTATCACAGCCAACATAAAATAGTTCTATTTTTATTGAATAATCAAATTTCATTGAATAACGTGTCATAAAATAGTTTTTTAAAATTTTAAACCAAATGTCTTCTCTAATTTTCTGTTTTGAGAAATAATTTTTCAAAATAACAAACCAAGTGCGTTTTTAGCAATCTTGTAAATGGACCTTCTTAATACTAAATTTAAAAAGAACTCAAAATTTAAAATTGAAATTGAATTACGAAGGGGGCCTTTAGATTTCAAATGCCCTCTCTCTCTCTCTCTCTCTCTTAATTGAGATTAAAATAATGATCTTTCTAGTAATGCACGACGTAGTTAGTTCATATAATATGAGCTTCAATCATTATAACACCTTTTTATTTTTTTTATTTTCAACAAAAAATTTGGGACAAAATTAAAAATATATATTTTCATTGATTTATTAGTCAACCTGAGATTTGATTTAAAATGAAAGTTTATTGATTAAATTTATTTAACATTAGAACAATTAAAAAAAATTGAAAAAAAAAAGATTCAATTGAATAATAAAAGTAGTTACTAAAAAAATTATAATATCTTTACAAACCATAAAAAACATAATTTACTAAAGTATCTTTCAAAGTTGAATTATATTAGTAATCAAACCAATTCAATTATCGGAAATGAAAATTTCATTATCCTGACAACATATTTCTCTCTAAAGAAGAAAAACCTTCAAAACTTAATAAAAGTCAACCTATTTAATATTTAATGCTGAAAAAAAATATCAAATCAAATTTTAGATAAATCGAAAATATTACAGGTTTCTTGTGGATGAAGGTTACAAATATGTTTAGACAAATAATTCATAATTATAAGTGTCTTTAAGATTGACAACAATCCTCTCTATTTTCACATGACCGTTACTTCACCTTAATTTAAATGTTATCCTTTACAATTTCAAATAGAATTTTGATTTTTAACTATTCTTTTATAATTATAAATTATGATTACATATAGATGAACTTTGATTTTAAGTGATTAAAACTTAATGGGACTACAAGAAGTTAAATTATAATTAATATTTGGACTTATAATATAACTATTAACTACTAACCATTTTGCTACATTCATAATTAAGGGCATTGTTGTCAAAAGGAGAAAAATATAAGGGTAAAATTAGCATTCAAAAGTTTCTACTCAATTCTAACATTTTAATTATTGTAGTTGGATTGTATTTATTATTTTCAATAGAATTTCTTAGGAATGCAATATTGTTTTTAATATGTAATATTAGATTTCAAAAAAATTAATTAACTATATAAGTAATATATATGTAGTATTATTATAATTTCTTTCAAGTGTATGTGATTATGTTTTTCTTAATTGTGTACTAACAATTATGTTTAGGGGAAATGAAT
>OU503057.1:21798010-21819169 GCA_912172775.2 Fraxinus pennsylvanica
AATTAATTAAAACTAATTAAATAAAATAGTCCCCGAAGATGCCAAAAACTTAATCTTTTGATTTCCTGCAAGTGAAGGGGATCGTGAACAAGTAATAAAATAGTGAATATAGTGTCGAACCCACGAGGACTACGTGTTTGATCGAGTTAAAATTAATTTCAACTTTAATCGAATAGCAAACAAATTTTATGATTTTTTTATATTAATTCATAAATTATCAATTAAACTAATGAAAGTAGGTAAATGTGTTTTTCAAATATGTGAGATGCATTGCTAAGATATTGAATCCCTCTTGTTATTCCATTTTTAATGTAATTATTAAAGCGACAATTTGAAATCATTTATGTTGGTCAATATTCCTAATTTAATTGAAAGTCTCTCTCGATAGTGATCAAATCTATTCCCCTCATATGACATTTCTATCTCTCGATGAAAGATGCAAACATAATAAATGCATTAACAAGTACTAGAACACTTATTGAAATCATATAGAGTATAGAGGTATATCTCTATCATTTATCGAACCTTACAATATTTATTATAATGTGCTTCAACCCTATTGTATCTTTCGATAACAATAAAATCTACTAACAATTCAATTGATGATCAAACAATTGAAAAGAACGATAAAAACTATAATAAACATCCACAAATCAAATCAAATTAAATTCAAAATAATTAATTGAAAACTAAAAATATCATAACAAGGGTTCATCTCATTCTAGTAATGTATAAAATTAGCTTAACATATTGAAATTACAAGAAATCATATTTAAGTGAAAAGATATAACCCGAATTTTTGATAAGTTGAGAAGAAGAAGATGAATCTTGAAATCTTAAATCTCTTCAATGGTTTCTTGATGAATCTTCACTTGCCCCTTCTCTTCTTTACCCAAAAATTAGGTTTGAATCTTCACTTGATTGAATTTTTACAAATCTTCTTCAATTCTCTTACAAAAATCATGAATTCTACTCCTTTAATGATAATAATTGATAAATAATGGAGTATAATATATCCATGAAAACTCCTCCATATGTGTTCTGCTGTTAGTTATTTGTAGGAGTTGAAAATTGGTTGAAAATTACGTTCAAATTGACTTCAAAAAGAGTTCCAATTGAATAAGGAAAATTATCTTCACGCGCGGATTGAAGCGATTCAAAATTCTTTGGAAAAATAATTCGAAGGGTTACAACTTTGATAGAAGTAGAATTTTTCAAATTCGAACTTTACTATGCCAAAAATCGGTCTCAATCCTCGACTAAAAATCAGAAATATAACTTGTGCGATTGAAATTTGATTTTAATCATATTTCATTCATTTTTGAGTTCTAATTTCATCCAATTGTCTCTTAGAAATCTTCAAAGTATCATCTTGTGGTCCGAATCAACTATTGAATTTGTAATTTGATCATCAAATTTTGGATTTTGCCATTTTTTTATCAGTTTTCACTTCTTTCTTTCCAACATTAAGTTTTACCTATATAACATAAAATAAAATGATTTAGAATATATTTTGTCAGAAGAACTATCAATTATCGCTATTTTAGACTCTAAATAAGTGTATAAAATACACTTACAACAATTCATTAGTTTTTTCTTCTTACTCTATATGTTGTTCGAGCCAATTTGCAGCTGGTAGCCATTTCCGCCAATGTTATTTGGCTGCACTCCTGGAGTCTTTCATTAATTTATTCAGAAATAGTATTCCAATAAAAATTTGAGATTGTTTCTCCATTGTTCAACATAAGTGAGGAATCAATAGTATTCTTTGTCAGGTTGGTGTAGAGGAGATTGAAATCGATGATATGGAGTTGTTTGATGAGAAGATATTTGTAAAATATCAACTGCAATTGAACGGCTGAAAATGAAGAAAATATATACCAATTAGTCAACAAAGATGACTAGATATTGAGAGAATCACGGTAGCAAAACCAAATCATAAATAGTGGAGAATCAATTTCAGTGTAAAATGAAGGGTGTACAAATAAACAGTGATTTGACCATTCTCTATGTTAGTGATATATCATATGGTCCAAGATTGATATTCTTAGGACCAGTTTTGAATCTAATTTTGGCTTTCTAGTGTAAAATCGGTATTTTGTCCAGCTCCTTTTTCTTGTCCTACGTGCCGAAAATATATTTGGGCCTAGAATCTAGCTACAAATAGAAGCCCATCTACAAGATATTTGATCCTTATCTCTGGGCTCCGCCCTCACCATATTTAAGGAAAATTCCATTCGCAATAACTTTTTCACTAGTTTAATCAAATAATTGTAGTTCAATTTTATTTAATCGGGTAATTATACTTTAATTTGATTTTATTTAATTAATTAAAATTTATTTTGATTTCAATTAGGTAACTATACTTAATCGAGAACAACGTTCGTTCGGCTCATAAAGAGATTGGGTTGAAAAATTCAGACTAACGGCCAAGATAATGATGTGAACTTTCTTTAAAATCTAGATCTTATGTGTTAGTGAATCTGTATATCTTTCCTTCAGTTATTCTATTCTTGATTTGATTAAATTAAGGTAATTTCGTCCAATTCAACAAATAGAAATCGATGATGTAATACACAATAAAAAAGGATGAACCGCATCTTTAACGGCCCCCACCTGCTTTGTCCTGGATCTTGGTGAAGGAGGTAAATCGCAGGGTATAGGGTGGAAGGCTACTTGTACACTTGCACTTACCCAAGGAGCAAATGCATATTTCAGGATTCGAACCCTTGACGCGAAAGTTTCAAGCAAAGTTGAAATTTTTCCATCTTCCCTTTTTACCATTTGGAAATGTGCCCTGAGGGCATGTAATACTCAATAAATGTTGGCATCACATGTGATAGTTATTTGTTGATGTGAACTGAGTGAACCTTCAATAAAATAAATGACGACATTTTATAACATCTCACTACATATTTAAGTCCTTGTTTGATCTCTCATTATTTTTAAAATACATGTTTTCCTCTCTTATTTTCAATAACAATTTTTTTAATAAAATAATATTAAGCGTAAATTTAGAACCATTTTTCATTTTTAACCACATATTTTTCATAGAAAATACTATTTAAAAATGCATTATTTCCAAAAATGGGGCTCGGAATGATAGATTGAGAATGTAAATACTTTGTTTTTTGAAGAATAGGGACCAAGATACAATACACTTGAAAGTTTGGGATCCTCCACTGCTATTTTCGTAGATATTCACACAAACTATCACAGAATGTCATACTCGGAACAGACCACCAGCATTGCGTAACATCTTATCACTTGCACATGTTTGGCTAATATTAAAGCATTTATAAATTATTTATAGATAATCAAATAATTTTTATTCACATATTTCTTAGGGATATATAAATATTATCCACTTTGTTCATGACTTATTTTTACTTATTTATAAGCAAATTTATTTCTAAACAAATTCTAATTAACTTTTAAGTAAATTTTTGCTAACACATTTAAATATATTACTTTCTTTAGCTTATGAGTAAAAAAAAGTTAATTATTATTAGGTTAACATAATTATTAACTTTTTACAAAATACATAATTTATATATTCTCAGTTTTAATAAAGAAAAAAGACAAAGCTAGGTTGAAATTGAATATTCGAATAAATAAGCGTCCGTTAGACTAAATTAATTATGATTCATACTTAATTTTCAATCACACATTTCAATTGATTGACAAATATCACCTAGTCATGGATCACTCATTTTTATTTACTTATAAATTAGAACATATATAATTCTTTTCGAACGGAGAAATTGGATTCAACTGAATGGTAAGCACATTGCATGATATTTTCCATACTAAACTCCTTGGTTCAACCACAAAATAGACATATTGTTAGTTATAAGTCCGATGCTTGTTCTTAGGAGTTACTAATTGATCGAGTGCTGCCCAAATGTACCAAAGGTCGCAATCCCCTTCTTCATGATTACTCTGTTTTTGTTTGAAACTCTTTCTTTAAAAACTCATTTTTTTCAAATTCATTTTCAATAAAATAATTTTATGCGTAAAATAATTTTTTCTACTTTTTAATTATATATTTTTTTAAAAAAAATCACTATTTCAAAATCTATCAACGCAAAATGATGTTCAAAGTTCAAACTAACTCTATAATGAATGCCTCGTCCCTCAGTACCTTTGACTTGGGCTCGGTGAACAGAAGATAATTTTTAAAATCGTTCGAACTTAGCCAAACAATGCCCTTCCTCTCTCCAAACGAATCTCTTATCTTCTTATTCTCTTCTTGTTGCCTTTATCCAGTCTCCAGTCCACTTGTCGGTTGTTAACTATCCAAAACACTCTCGCCCCATCTCTCCATTTTTCTTCAATAAACTGTATATATGTTTTTTTTTTTTCAATATTGATCTCATAAAAGTACCATAATTTCTCCGAGAAGAAAGAATTAAACAAGTCCCAGATTTTCTCTAGGTGTTCAAGGCCGCGATTGGGGTCTAGAAGTTCTTGATTGTTGAAGAAGACAGAGAGCTTTATAGAGGTGTGATTATGTACATAAAATTGTATTCTGTATTAGTTTTTGAATTTCGGATTATAAAGATACGGATAAGTTGACCCAGGAAAAAAAGGGGATTTTTTTTTTTTTACTAATTGAATGGTATCTAAGGTGAATTGTATGTTTTATTTTAATATGACTTGGGATTGAGTTGTTGAGATTATTGTTTCCTTAACAAAGAAGATTAAAGATTTTAAGATTATGACCTTTGTCTGCAAATCCTTATATTGAAGAGGATTAATTATTGATTTATTTAAGTATGTAGTGGTACTGGAGAACGTACAGATTAAATTAAATAAAAAGAACTTTAATATTCAAAGTCGTGTTTTTTAAATGGGACGATGTGAAGATTTTTGTAAGATAATTTCTTCTGCATATGTGGATTCTGGTTTCTGAAATATTTTTTTGCCAGAATTTTTTGTAGATAATGTGAGCAATTTTTAGTCTTCTGATCAGAATTTTTAAATTTTATGGATTTAGAGGATTAAAGATGGCTTCTCTACAAGGGCCCGTAGTTTGCCCCGTGATCAGTGCGAAGCAATCCAGAGTGTATTCTGTGCCGATCAGTTCACCTCTACCGAAAGCCAAAGTTATTAGAAGTGGGTTTTGGGGGCTCGTAGGAATCAGCAATAGTAGGACTAATGTAAATTATCGACCAAATTTGCAGAAATGCAAGACTATTCGATGTACTTTTAGTTCGTCATCGAATGGAAATGATAGCATGGCCTGGAATTCAAATGAGAATGAGTCTGATTATGTGAATTCGAGCGTAGTTGAAGCTGGTATGTGGATTGTACAAACACTTATTTTCTCCTAATTCAGTGTATGTGAGTGCAGTCTATAGTGTAAGTGATAATCAAAAAAATCTGTCAATTTTGCAATTTACCTTGCCAAGTAATGCATGGGCGGTGGCTCTGACAATCTTTAACTGGCAAATATTTTGAATCAACATTGGATTATAATATAACTGGTGAAGCTTAATTTTTGCACTTGAATTCAGGACTTGTTTGGTTGGATACCAATTTGAACCACTTCACCTAAAAGTTTAAACTGTTAGGGATAGAAGAAATTTATTTTTTTATTTGAATTTAATCTTCAACACGGATTTCTCCTTAGAAGAATTCTAATTTTTTGTTGTGTTATATGGAATCTCTAGGTGGACATGCTTTGTTTCGAAAAATCATTATTAATTCCATGCTGCCTGTTACATAATTCATGTTTCTCATGCCTCTGCATAGAAAATTGTAGGAGTCTATGATGTAATGCTTGTTGATCTTATTGAATAATGTATACCTAACTGCAATTGTACAAGTACTAGACAATAATCCACATTTTTCTACGCATACAATCGTATGTAGAGAACATTCCAATCAAAATTTAGGTCTATGCCATTGTTTTGAATAGTTGAGGTCAGAAGTGGTCCGGATGGTTTCTTGATCAAGATGAGAGATGGCCGGAATTTGAGATGTGCCCATAATAACCCCCAAGGATGTCATCGGCCAGATTATGCTCCGCACCCTGCAATTGTATTGAAGATGGAAGACGGGACCGGGCTTCTTCTCCCCATAATTGTTTGTATGTTCATCTTTAATATTATGATTACTTTCTATAGGCAACATTCGTTAAGGAGTGTGGGTTAGTAACTTAGTATTGCCTCTTATTATTTCTTCTTTCTTGATTCAATTGTCTTTTTCACAGTGGAGATGCCCAGTGTGCTGCTAATGGCAGCTGTACGCAATGTCCAAATTGTATGTTTTATACTTTTTGTTTAAATAAATGTTTGAATACGTTACTTATTTTCATACTTTATAGTTAAAAAGGTTACTTATTTAAAACATAACTCTCTAACTTATTGTTAAAAAAAAAAAAATTACTTATTTTTAAGCTTAGCAAAACATTCTTAAAGTCACTTGTGTATTTTATTCTTAAAATATAATTTTTGGATTGCTTTTTAGGCTAGGCCTACCATGTATCAAGTGGCAAAGGAAATGATTGAGAAGATGGGCTATACAGTGAGTTTATTTATTTATTTCTTCAATGGTCACATGGTTGTTCTTTGCTTGCTTACACTATAGGAATTGTGTCCACTTTTCTTTCATTTATTAGTTCTCTTCTTTTTCAGGTGAAACTTGTACGAGTTACCAAGAGAATACATGAGGCATATTTTGCAGAGTTATACCTTACGAAGGTAAAGTAAATTGTTATTGTTTCCATGATTGAATAAAATGTAGAAATTTCTGACTTTTGTGACATTATATTTTCTGACGTGATGTTCATCCTGATTGAAGTTGGATAATGAAGCAGATTGTATCAGATTTGATCTGCGACCATCAGATGCCATTAACATTGCAGTGAGATGCAAGGTAATTCTTGTGAGTAACTGTTAGGTACTTCTCATTGAACCACTTCGTCTAAAAGTTTAAGCTATTAGAGGAGTTACAAATCTCTATACTTAAATTTTTATTCAACATGCTCCTCACGTATGGACCAGATACAAATTTTATTAAAGGCCTGCAAGTGTACAATTTTCATAAATGGATGACAGTGAGCTTTGAATATGGATCTTTATTGTCTTTGATACTATATTGAATCCTTTTGTCTAAAAGCACTCATGGAGAGAAGACAAATTATTACTTTAACCTTTTGTATTCAAGATTTGTTTCTTCTTTTTTTTTTTTTTTTTTTTTTTTTTTGTTTTTTTTGTTTTGTTTTTNAAATATATATATGGAGACCAATAGGGTTGCTTTTGCTACGTAAATAAACAAAATTATATGGTGTTTTTTCCGTGTGTCTATGTCTAGTTGTACAATCTTCGTGAACAATTTATTCATGATGATTTCATAGGTTTGTAATGGGCATTTTTCAGTTTCATAGATTGAACCAATTACCATGAGTTGGATTGAATAATGCATCTTGATTTTGCTTTTTAAATCAATGTTATTTTACACAGTTTCTCAAATTTATAGGTGCCAATCCAAGTGAACAAATACTTGGTGTATACAGATGGTATGAAGGTTATTGAATCTGAAAAGGTGTCAGTACATAGCTCCTCATCAGATGGCTTATTATTTACTGAGTTGGACAGGTACGCTAGATATCCCCAAGGACCTCTTAATCTTGTGGTTTCTCGGCTAGCCTTTTGATTTTTTTTGTTGCAAAAAATGCATTGATGCGAACCCACGTAGCAATAGTAGCTACGAAACTCACACAAGATTTATTTAATCCCAAGAAAGCCAAAAATCAATATTTAAGTTGAGGAGTGATTCCTTATAAACCAATAAGATCATAGGTCGGTTCTCAACTACTGCTCTCTTTGACTTACTCCCCTTTACAAAGAAATTTGCTTTCGATTTTTCTCTCATCTCATAAGACTTTTCCTCTTTACTCTCTTGTGGCTCTACTCTTTTTATCTCTTGCTCTTTTTTGTAAAAGATCAATCTCACTTTCTTTTTCTCTCAAATTTTTTCTTCTTCAATTCGATTTGATCTCCATTTACTTGTTGTGGTGTTAACAGCATAAGAGTAATAGATTTCTCATCCTTAGTAAAGGTATACTTATTTTTGTACCCGTCATCAATCACTTTCCTATCATATTGCCATATCCTTTCCAACAAGATATGCACGACATGCATAGGCACTACATCACACATTACTTCGTCATGATACCTCTTAATTGAGAAACTCACCAACACTCTCCTATTCACCTCAATTTGTAAGGCTTAGGATGTTTTAACATAATTAATTCCAATTTTTCAACAAGTGTAGTGCTAGCAACATTGACACATCTACCCCTATCAATAATCATTCTACATACCTTATTGTTAACGTGACATCTTGTATGAAATATGTTCTCCCTTTATTACTCTAAGTCATCCACTTTAACTTGAGCACTAAGATCTCACCGTGTAACCAAGAGCTCTCCCACTGCATACTCCACTTTCTCACCATCACTAGTACCTTCCAATTCTAGCATAGCATCATATTCACCCTTACTATCACTCACCACTTCTCCATTGTCTTGAAAAATCGCCCTTTTGTTGGGACATTGAGAAGCAATATATTCCATTGCCAAGTACATAAAGCATTTGATATCCTGATATCTAAAGGGTTGGAATTCCCCTTGGGTGTTCCGTTTTTTGTCCGGCGACGATGCTGCTTCGACGATACTAGGCTGGCGACCCCCAAGCAGCACCCAAACGCAAGGCTCAGGGTACGAATTGCGTTGCGTGTCGAACGACGACCGCCAATCGAGGCACGCACAATCGAATCCACATGAAATTGCGGATTTCGACCGAGAAATGAGAACGAACACCGCGCGGAGTGTCGATCGGTCGGCCTTCGCCCGGGTTCGTCCCCAGCGAAATAATGCCCGCAGAAATCCTACGTTAGGTCGGTTAGCTTAAAATTCGACTGATGCTCACAGCGTACGGCCCAGTCTTGGCTTGGAATCGATTGTTGCTTCGTTTGGACGATATTTACCCTTACTATCACTCACCACGTCTCCATTGTCTCGAAAAATCGTCGCCCTTTTGTTGGGACATTGAGAACCAATGTGTTCCGTTCCCAAGTACCTAAATCATTTGATATCTCGATATCTAAAGGGTTGGGAATCCGCATTGGGTGTAGTTTTGTTAACAACTTCCCCCATTCCCTTTGGTAGCTCAGTTTTACTTTTTGAAACAGCCCTATCACCTTTATTGTTATCCCACTTCGGTTTTCAAGAAGAGTTAGAACCTGAAAAACCCCGATGAATATCTAGTCGTCTCCTTCCTCTTCAATTGTCTTTCCACTTTCATAGCTGCATGTAGCATGTCTTCCAACTTCACATAATGTTGCACCTATACCACATTAGCTATCTCCCTATTCAAATCATTCAAAAATCGGGCTATGGTGGTGTCTCTATCCTCCTCAACAGTAGCTCTAATCATAACAATCTCCATCTCATTGTGATAATCCTCTACACTCCTAAAACCTTGATAGAGGATTTGCAATTTTTTATAAAGCTCTCTATAATAATGATTAGGCACGAACTTCTTCCTTATGATAGCCTTCAATTTTTCACGTGTTAATTTGCCTCTCACGGTTCCTTCTCCTAAATGTTACTACTTGATCCCACCAAATGATAGTATAATTGGTAAATTCAAGTATCGCAATCTTTACCTTCTTTTCCTCCGAGTAGTTGTGGCAATCAAATATCAACTTTACTTTCTTTCCCACTACAAGTATGCCTCAGGATCACTCATTCCTTTGAATGAAAGAATTATCATTTTGATATTGCTCATACTTCTATCAACACCATCTCCAACAAAATCTCTACCCCTCCTTTCATGCCTAACTCCTCTATCCCTCATTTTTCTTAATTCGACATCTACCTATGCATCCTCATTAATATCACTATTCGCTTCACATTCACCAGCAAAATCCGCTCTATGATCCTGCCTTCATTGTCTCCTTGCATTAGTAATTTCTCTAAATTGTTCCCTACGTAAATTAGCATCCAATGTGTTTCTTATATCCTCAAACAACATTTCAAATCGTCGTATCACCCCCATCCGACATATTGACTTGATTATTGTTTCTGTTTGAAGTAGAATCTCTTAATCCGACATCCTGAATCTAATTTAATATTTGCTTCACGTGTATACGCTCGTGTATTACTTAAATTGGTTTTTTCCTTTTATTAGTCTCACCACTCTTGCCGTTTTTACTTAATGCTTTCTTGCAAGTGCATTAAAGAACTAATTCGATCTTAATCAAAATTCAATCCTCGTAGAGTTTCAAACAAAGATTTGATTAAGAAAAATTGACTCTAGAATGACTCAAGAAATAGGAATTAACACTTTGAATGAAACGCTAAGGAAAAATTTAAGGTGTTTCTTGAATTTGAATTGCACACTTTTGAATTTGGAAAATTTTTTTTTACTCAAAAAATGAAATTGTATTCTGTTGGAAACTTTTCGAATTTTTGATTTTTTTACTCGAAAATTTAACTTGATACCAGCAAAAGAAACAGAAATTGATTTGGAAACTAGATTAGCACACAAACAAGTTAATTTTTTTAATTTTTTTAATTTTTATGGATTGTAAACTAAAAAATGTAGAACGCGAAGAATATGAAGAATGAAAAAAAAAGACGTAATAAGTCTTGCTCTGGTATCAACTGATGCGAACCTACGTAACAATAATAGATACGAAACCTACACAAGATTGATTCTATCCCAAGAAAGCCAAGAATCAATATTTAAGTTTGATTTCAAAATATTGAACCAAGGAATTAACACAATCACCGACAATATGTTGATCCCGTGATTACAAGACTCAAGAATCTCACTCGATTTGTTTGAACGTCACAAGAAATAATATTGAGAAGTTCATAATTAATCGGACGAAGAACAAAAAGAAAACAATGATACCTTGCAATTAATCTCTCAATTTGTGTGTTGTACAATGAAAATAATCATCCTATTTATATGGAATCCATAAAATCATAGTAAAAATGGAATTAAACTCTAAAAATAATAAAAGATATCACAAAATAGAGTTTTAACTAAAATAGAAGATTGCTCAAAATTTGAAAAATTCGCTTCTGGAAATATACTATGCGGCCGCATAATGTAAATCTATGCAGTCGCATAGACCATCTTAGCTCCTCTACGGTGGGTTCGGCCGCATGACGTAAACAACTATGTGATTGCATAATTGTTCCTTATACTTTCTTTGTCCATTGCTTGAATCAAGTTGCTCTACTTCGTTTCATCTTTCATGCCCAACATGAAACTTGTCTTTTTGCTTGCCGTGATCAATATTTCGTCCACTGTGGTTTGAGCAAGTAGTCTCATTGCTTGTTTGACCCGCTTCGCTCGCGACCTAGTCAAAGGTACTTCCTCAACGATCAATGGATCATTGCCTGGACTTGTCCTTATATCATGGATCACATCATGCATTTTCTCTGGATGTTTGGATAATAAGTTCTGTTAGTCCAAAAAACTACTAGTACTTGTATGGTCATATTTTCATTTGAGAGAGTGCATTGATGGAGTATTTCCCTGGGCTAATTAATGCCTGAAGGGGAAAAGATATGGAAAATCTTTAATATAAAAGTTTTGTTATCTTATGGATTAATGACCTATTCCCTAATTTCGAGTGTGGTAACTAATGGAACTGGCATCTTTACCTGATTTTTAACCCATGCCTTATTCAATATTGGTCAAGTCTAACTAATGTGTTACTGATACAGACCTAGTGCCCAGCTGTCCATTGAAACGAAGGAGTTTAATCTTGTGCGCAACATGCTAATAGCTGCAGTCGAGGAACGTTACAAGGATGCAGGTATTCTATCTAATTATATGTCCAGGTCATCATTTTACAAGTTGGTTACTGTAATTCTCCAAGTATATTTGTATTTAAAGAGATTATTACACTTACTGCCTAGAAAGCCAGCTGAAGTTGAATTTGTTCACTACTTGAATGGTTACAAACTAACCCTAAAAAATTTAAATAGCTTGAATCACATGTCATAGTAGCTAAGCATATGTAAGCGTGGGTTATGGTAATGTTTGGTAGAGCTTTTAAGTGCTTATAAACTTTGGATCATACAAAATGTATGAATACAAAGTATCTTTGACCAGCTTAAATTATAATTTAAGCTTTTCAAACATGCACATAGCATGGGGCAGCATAAGGGGGGCAAGCCAAACTCCACTCCTAAGAAGATTCTGTGCCCAGTCCCGGAACAAGATCATTTTGAGAGCTTCAAACATATTTTAACGGTTTGGAATTCAAGATTCCGAGTTTCTAGCTTTTGCCAGAGAATTTTCTTTCAAGCTTTTACTGAGAAACTAAATACTATTTTCCAAAGATTACAAGAAGTAAAAAGCTTCTCAATGATTGTAAATGTAACCTTCTGGTGTTGTCATGCAGCTCTGTGGAGGGACAAGCTCACCCAGCTTCGCTCAAAAAGGAACTGGACATAGCAGGTCATCGTCATGTCATCTATCCTTGCTACGCAGTACATAATAGGACTCGATAATAATATAATGTATAAGATCTGAGTTTTGCCTTCTTTCTTAATAGTACACAGTCCTAAATAGTCTCCCAACCGGACATGCCATAGAGGAATTTTAGATAATGTGGCTTTCCTCCATTTCCGATCCTATGATAATAGTGAAATATTTTGTTTTGGGTTTCAGGTATCACAGGCAGATAACTTGTATATAGACGACATGCTTGGTGTGTGTGACTCGGCAACATTGTACAAAATTAATGAAGAAAAAAATTTAAAACTTGTGGTTTGTCTCTCGTGCATTTGAGCACACTGAATATGGCTTCGATATTAGCTTCTCTAGTAATTAATAGTGTCTCTTCCCTTGGTATGTATGTATAGTGAGTGCTCGTTGATGTGTGTATATATAAAACATAATGTAATGCTAAATTGTTTATACTTTCTGGTTTCTGTCCATGAGTAGTGTTTTTTTAGTGTCTTTGCTTCTCAATTTGATACTAGTAGAGTTGCCTTGTTCTTTAAGATGGATTGTCAGTGTGGATGATTTGAAAAGTCGAAGAGTCGTATAATCAGTCAGATACTTGACACTCGTGATGCATTTAAACTAGGTGTTTGCAGTGCACCATAGCTGAGACCTTGCTCCCTTGACCAATTTAATTCGATATATCTCACGAGTACAATTTGACTTTGAGATTCAACTTGGAATTAGATGTCCATATTCTTCCTACTTGGCGATTATACAATCAAATTGACTCGATATCTCTAGATTGGATATTTCTTTTATGTAACGAGTGAAATTTTTTGAGAAAAATATTTATAATAACTACACAACTCGACAAAAGTCAAGAAATTTAATCTGGAAAATGTAGTATTAAAGTTGGACAATTGGATTTTATATTGTAATCAAGCATTTTAGGGTAAGCTTGAAACTTTTACTTTTCAAGTAAATTTTGATTTTCAAATAGGGTAAAATTTTATTATTCCTTCCCAACCTTCGAATAAAGTAGTAGACTTACCTTTAACCCCCAACTCCCTATCTTTTCTTGTTTGATTGATTTTGTCCCCAACTTTTGAGAAATTACCATAGCCTTTAACTTAAATAAGCAAAAAGAAAATAAGTTCTTAAGCATAAGTAACAATTTTATATTTATATTCTGAAGTGTTACATCTTGTTAACGATATGAGATTATATTCATCTTCTCATCGTATCATATCTTCAATATTTCTGTAAATTATTTTTATGGTATTATGATTATCTAATTTATCAGTATTTAACTTTCAATGGATCCATTTTTTTTTTTTTAAATTAAAAAAATTCGCCATACTTTTAGTCCATAATTTTTACGTAATTCCGTTTCATCCTCATTGAACCTTAATCCTGGATCCGTCCTTGATGTTAATGAATTGAAGTCTCAACGTGCATTTGAGAAAAAAAAGTAATAAAATACAAAAGTTTTATTAAGTCCACGTTTGATAGAAATTAAAATTCAGATTTTAATTTAAGTCAAATCAAAAATTAATTTTGACCACATATTTCATCATTTTTCATAAAATCTGTTAAAAATCTAATTTTAAACCCACCAAATAGTGGTTGACAAATTTATATTCGATTAGAAAATTTTATTATTTTTGTTAAATATTTCTTTCAAATGCTAAAAACTTCAATGAAAATATACAAAAATAATCATACACACGATACTTGTAGCTGACACTAAATCAATTGTCGATTCCTTGTAGTATGGTAACACTAATTTCATGTCAATTTAAATTATTATCATTGAATTTTCAATTGATGACTTGAAAAATGGTTAACAATGACATATATTAGCTATTGGAGCACTAAGATACTAAAAGTTAATTAAATTAAATTTATTACCTAATTATATTAAATTAAGAGAGGTAGCTTCTTCACACAAGTAATGCCTTTTATTAGTTTTTCAATTATTTTTTCAAAAATCACTTTTCTTCATCTTAAACAAATATAAATGGTTGGATAAATGTCATTTGCGGCCACTAAACTTTTAGCAAAATTTCAATTGAGTTACTAAACTTTATTTTTTTCTTAATTAGATCATTAAACTTAAATTTACTTTCAATTATATATGTAAATGTTTTACCTTTTAAATTTAATTTCGAATTTTGTCATTTTGTCAACTAGTGTATTTCAAATGGATGAATATTGCATAATTGACTATCTAGCGAAACAAATCTTTCACGTATTCTCTGTGCGACATACCAAATGTGTGGATAAAAATGATTATTTAGAAAAAAGAGTTTGAAAATAATGGTCATCAAATATTGGCTAAATTTTGCTATTCTAGTATTTGGATATCACGTACCGATTATGCAAAGCATCAATTATATTATGTCAGCCAAGATAGAATTTTTAATCAATTTTGGAGTGTCGGAAAATAACGTAGTGGTGAAATTTGTAACTAAATTGAAATTCAGTGACCCTAACGAGACAAAGAAAAGTTTAAATGATCCAATTATAACTTATCCATATTTAGTTACTTATAATTCCAATTCTTGATTATGACATAGTCGTGAAATCTGGAACTCGCTTGAAAGACAAGTGGCCCTAATGAGACAAAGAAAAGTTTAATGATCCAATTAAAACTTAAACCATATTTTCTTGATTACAAGCGATTAATTTTACAGGGGAAGAGTGTGGTACCGTACAAACAAATAAGCTATGTATTCCCTATATTCCGTGGCATATTCCCGCCAAATTGTACACCGTTGCCATCTTCTTTATGGGACCCACCGCCACCAGCTTCATAAGAACCACCTTCAGAAAATCTCGCAAAATTATTTTCTCTGATTTTAATTTTTGCTCCTATACATACAGTTTTGGTGTATATATATATGCAGGGTTTTGAGTAGATTCTGTTTTCTCTGCAGTGCAATGTCAAAGACTTTGGATCGAATTTCAAGCCCTTGTGAGTATATATTGTAGTGTATTGTTCTAATTTTTAGTTATTATTTGAACTGGATTAATTGTGTATTGGAATAATTAATTGTAGATATTTTGAAGGAAATTAACTCTTTTTATTTTCTGAATTAAAAAAAAAAAGAAGAAGAAGAAAGTAAGCCCTTTTCAAATAGATCCATTACTTGATGTTAAAATAAGTACTCATGCTTTCACCAGTTAATTTGAAAATTACTTTGCTTCTTTTAAGTACATCTACTTAAACTAAATGTTTTGAGATGAGTTCAACATAATATAATATTCATAATGTTTTAAGTACATCTACTTAAACTGATTCTCTGGGCTGCGTTACTGCTTCCAATCTAATATAATGTGAAGTCCCACCAGAATTTATTTCATTTGATGGGTTTTGGTCCATGAAATGATAAAGAGGCATGTTGCTTAAAGTGTTTAATGTTTAATGTTTAATAGTCTCATCGAGTGATATAAATGTTATTTTGCACCAGGTTGTGGTACTGATGAAAGAAACAAACAGAAATCAGATGCTGAAATTTCAGAGGGAAGAGCAAAATTTGGTATTTTCAGAAAGGCTAAAAATGTATCCGGCAAACTACGAAATTCTATAAGAAATAAGCTGAGGAGGAGAAATGATTTTGGAGTCTGTGAAATTGAGGATTTTCATGAAATGGAGGAGCTCAAGGCTGTAGATGCTTTTCGACAAGAATTGATCTCAGACAATTTGCTTCCTGCAAGATTTGATGATCATCATATAATGTTAAGGTGATTTTTCACCCTGCACATGCTTTTATATTTAGCATATCCTAAATACTTCTGGAAAACGGACACATGGAGACTTAGATTAGAACTCTTATTAGATGAAGAGTGTTTTTCCATTCCTGTGAATGTTACTTTAGTGGATCTGTCTATGGCAGTGTAGAAAATGCTGTATGTGTGGCAATGTTGATAAAATTAATGTAAAATTTCCTTTGCTAGTATTTATTTCTTCAAGATATTCGTCAGCATTCTTGATATTCGCTTTTGCATTGATGAAATGCTTTGAAGCTATGAGTCTTATGGAATGTGTGGATCATAATTTGGCAGTAAGTAATGGTCCTACAAAATGTGCAAATAAAAAGTATGTTTCATTAGCTTAAAAAAGAAATTTAAGCTTTGCCAAACTTGCATATAGTAGATTAGTGATCCTTGCTTTCCTTCCCCCTTCACAATATAGCAATTTCGGATGCTACTCGTCTGGGGTTCAGTTCCAGCTTTATATTGTTGTAATCAACATGCTATTTATTCAATATTAGGTTTTATTTGTCCTCAAATTGTAAAAGATATAATTTATTCAGCAATAAAATTTTTTTAGATTTCTAAAAGCAAGGAAGTTCAATATTGAAAAGGCAAAGTGCATGTGGGCAGACATGCTTCAGTGGAGGAAGAACTTTGGTGCAGATACAATCATGGAGGTAATCTTTGAGGCACTTTTTAGCTATCATTTGTTGGACACATTTGTCCAATACTTAGCTTGTCATTTTGTCAAAAATTTTCAGTTCTTTCAAGATTTTATGTTGGGTATTTTGAGTCTTTATCTGTCCACAAGTCGGCAGCTTTTGAGTTTTGAGGCTTGACTTGTTATTCTTATGCATTGGGGTATAATTAAGTAAAATTTAAGATACGATTACTCTATTAACATAGAAGAGCTGACATCTATAGAAGCCTCCTTTCAATATTACAATTGACCGAGAAAGTGGTGGAATAAATAAATTCCTTGTATATGAAGCGTTTAAATGTCATACAAACTAGTCATGAACATAAAAAAAAAAATTGGGCTCGTGAGCAGAGCTTTATGTTTCTATAGTCCATTTATGCTTTCAGACTTGTAAATCGTTGGTTTTTTTTTTTTCCTTTGATGTTGGAAAAACTGGACTGTTAGCCACAACACTTGTTTCCTTTCTATTTTATTTAATATTTGTTATATATATCACTGTGCTTTGATTCGATCTTATTTATTTCCGTGCTTGTATTATCTTCAGGACTTTGACTTCACAGAATTGAAGGAAGTTCAAGAATACTATCCACAGGGATATCATGGCGTTGACAAGGATGGAAGACCAGTTTACATTGAAAGATTAGGGAAGATCAACATTGACAAGTTGATGCAAGTGACTACTTTCGACCGATTTGTGAAATTCCAAGTCCAGGAGTTTGAGAAGACTCTTGCTGTCAGGTTTCCTACATGTTCTGTTGCAGCAAACAGGCATATAGATACAAGCATGACAATCTTAGATGTCCAAGGATTGGTACACTAATTTCTTCTGCTCATAACTTCTATAAACCACCAGGCATCATAGATGGAGATTCTACATTATTTAACATTTTTTCATTGTTCGTATTCAGGGTTTAATGAGTTTGACTGGACCTATTATAGAATTTATTAAGGTTCTTCAGAAGATCGATAATGACAATTATCCTGAAGTAGGTCCTAGCAATTACCTGTCTCTGTATCAATTATGTCCTAAATATCCATAAAATTCGCCCCTTTAACAATTCCACAGACACTTGGCCGAATGTATATCATCAATGCTGGTCCTGCCTTCCAGTTGATCTGGACTATAGTGAAGCCTTTACTTGACCCGGGTACAACTTCCAAGATTCAGGTATATTATAAGAAGTTCATTCATGTAATTGAACTGCATATACTATTTATTTATTTATTTTTGTCTATGATCCATGTAAACCAATGATTTCAAACTCTCTCTAGGTGCTTGGCAGCTACCAAAGCAAATTACTGGAAGCTATTGATGCAAGGTAAGTGGACTTTTACTCTTGCTTGCTTGGAATTCAAGTTATTTTACAGTCCAATAAAATCATTGTCACTTTAGTGAGCTACCAGGTTTTCTAGGTGGTAGCTGTACATGTTCAAATGAGGGAGGTTGTTTGAAGTCAGATAAGGGGCCGTGGAAGGACCAAAATCTATTGAAGGTGATAAAAATGCTGTATGTACTTCGCCACATACTGGTCGAGTTTTACAGCTGGTTCTTGTAAGGCTTTTTTCTTCATGGTTTTTTCAAGTTTTGTGTATCCTAAAGTTGAATTTTCTTTATGTAGATAAGTTTGAATGGAGAAGTACATTCTGTGCAGAAAGTAACAATATCAGATAACCAAGAATATTAGCGTGAAGGTGATTTACATTTGATATGTTCTATAGGAGTAGGACTAGCTTATGTCAATGCTAGAATTTTTATTTGATATTGTATCCCTTCTTTTATTTGATAATTTTTATTTTGTTCTTGATGATGCATCGCTTTTTAACAATGCTAGAATTTGTTGTTTGTTGAATCCAATAAACCGAGGGAAGCTGAAGATATTTGTTGGTATACTTCTACGTATTTCCACTTTAAGTTATGAATTCCATTCGTGAGAATTCTAAAATCAAGAATTATGCAGTAGGGGTGTTTGGCTTACATTTTACTGGAAAATCCAATTCAATTTGTTTCATTTTAGTTTGAAATGTATTCTAATACAAATTCGAATTGCTTTAGAATTTAGACATATATGAAGTTTTTTCCTTCTCTGTATTGTATCTTTTGTTGATTGCCTGAATATTACACCTTGTATGAAGGAGCTGAGATAGTACATCTAGTGGTGAAGGACTCAATGAGTACTTTCTAAGGCTCGAAAAGAGTTTGATTTATGTTTAGTATTAGTTGAGGGCTCGCGAGATAAGCTCAATGAACTGCGTCTTTTGTGAATCCAAAGATCCCTATATGTTATTGTGAAGAATTAAAAGTAAATAAAGTTTTTTTTGCCTTCGATAGTGTAAGATTTGAGATGAGATGTAATTTAAGATGGTGTTCGAGTAAGCAAAGGTCCTAATTCTAAATTGCACATTATCCATTTATGAATTTTTTTTTACCTTTGGNCATTATCCATTTATGAATTTTTTTTACCTTTGAGCATATAGATAAATATATTTTACAGTGGGAAAAGGGGTGTTCTTATTAAGAAAATATAAGTAAATACATTTTTTTTCCTCTTTTAACCTTTGAACTTTGAAATTAGTGTTTATTATGTATAAGGAAAAATCACTTTGGAATAAAGATTGCCCGTGTTTTAGGTTTTTTTTTTTTTAAAGGTTGCACTACACGATTTACTATAACAAATGCCCTGACTATAATAATTACTACGAAAATTTCAATTTGAATTCAAGGACTTGCTAAAAATAGAATGCAAATAAACATATATCTGCCCTTTTAAGCAACTCATCCATTTAGTTGGGGTGGGAGCGAGGGGTGTTAGGTGAGTGGAGCCTCTCGGTTCACCTATCGTCGGGCTTGACTCAACCGTGAGCTGGCTTTCCCTTCACCGAAGTGTGGCTTAGTTAGTTCCTCTGGTTGGGGGTTGAGCAAGTGGTTTAATTCAGTACAAAATGAAAAATCTTATCAGTGTTTGACATATCGCGAAGCTTCCTTTAAGAGAGAAGTAGTGCTCGGGAAAATGCGGATATAAGTGACAATTGGAGCTTATCTACAGAAACGAATACTCATAGGAGAAAGTCACTATTCAACTTGTTCCATTTAGCACACTTATAGCATTTTTAGAGGGAAGACTAGAAAAGTAAGGGTTATGAAACTTGTTAAAAAGCTACATACTCATTAAAATTAATAAATAGATCCGAAACATAACTTAATGGACTACGTGAATATTTTTGGAGCCATTTTGATAATATTGGGGTAAAACAACTAAGTCCGCCCGCATTTGATGTCTTTAGTTCCGCGTTACTCGTTTATCCATTGAAGTTATGTTTTCGAGTGAAATTTTGAGCTTCTCATAGAACTCGAGGCATTACGTATTTGATGGTGGTTCTTAGTGGTGGGTGACAACCTTGTTGGGATGCACCATGAGCTCAACATCAAGCAGCCCAATTTCATTAAAAAATGGAGAGCATATTTTGAAAAGCGTATCTTGAAGAAATTTTTAATATAAAGAACGAAACTTTTTATAAAACCTCAACAGTACAAGCAATCACAACAAAACATTTTTCTTGTTTTTGCCTTTCATTTATTTATTTATTTATATCATTCTGTGCTTCTTTACAAAGAAAACAGGTGAATAGAAATCGGCAAAATATTATATGAAATCATTAAAAGTATAATATAAAGAGTGAACTCTCTAAAGTTGAATGGTCAAATTCACTTTTCATTTTAAACTTAGCCCCCGTTTGTCTTGATTTGAAATAAATTTTTTAAATTTTGATATTAACTTTCAACCACATTCATACAATAAAATATTTTACACGTCATTCTAATATTCATTCAATTTTTGGAATTGCATATATTCTGTGAATCATCAAGAACTCCCACATTCTCCTCCTATCAGAACTCTGGTCATTTTCTTGAATCTTCAGCACTCTCGGACAAATATTTAGGAAGTTGGTTTGGTGGTTTGAGAATATGAATTTGATGTTTTGAATGTGTGGTTAATTGATCTCGATGTAGGGAATTGATGTAGGATTTGTAACAAATGAATTCTAAGAAGAATATAATGACCAACCGCACATATGGACAAAATATAACTTGGGTATATATAGTAGAAGGTGTTTGGGGTTGTTTAAGGGGGGAGTATTCAAAATAGCCTGTGAATAGAGGCTTTTTGAGATTTTTGTTAAAAAGTCAGTTTTACCATTAATGAAATGTGTCATTTA
>OU503057.1:21847552-21858857 GCA_912172775.2 Fraxinus pennsylvanica
ATTTGGCCTCGAAACCGATGCACATCGAGCATAGCTGGGTGCTCACGATGTGTGCGCCAAAAAGAGTTTTTCGAATTGGAGTCATGGGCGTGATTCTGACAACCGTAGCCAAAGTTATGGCCAAAATACCGAAACGTGTCCAAAAGCGGTCCCAATTAGGAAAGATCGATGATTACTTGCAATTCTTGCGCTGATCGGCCAGCTCATGGTATCTTAGCGCCATTAACGAACTATCAGACAGCTCGGCCTCGTCTGGCTCGGATCCCCCTGCATCACTAAGTCATCCGATTGGATAGCTGCAAAGGAGGAAGAGATCAGAATGATAGAAAAGAACCACACTTGGGAATTAGCTGACAGATCACTTAATAAGCAAGTGATTAGGGTTAAATAGGTGTATAAAATGAAGTTAAACTTTGATGGATCTATCAACAAGCTGAAAGCAAGACTAGTTGTCAAGGGTTATGCTCAGAAGTATGGAGTAAATTTTACATATACTTTTGTACTAGTTGCAAGGTATGAAACAATAAGATTGTTAATGGACATGACAACTCAAAAAGGTTGGAAAATCTTTCAATTAGAAGTGAAATCAACATTCTTAAATGGGTACTTAAATGAAGAAATCTTCATTGAACAACCTGAAGGTTTCATGGTTGATGGAATGGAGGATAAAGTCTATCTTCTAAAGAAAGCATTATATGGATTAAGGCAGGCTCCAAGGGCTTGGTACAGCAGAGATGAGCATCTAACCTGCCTTGGTTTTATTAAAAGCTTTAATGAACAAACTTTGTATGTGAAGGAGGAGAAAAAAGATCTAGTTATCATTTCCTTATATGTGGATGATCTGTTAATCACAGGTAGCAACTATGCATTGATTGAAGGAATAATGAATGATCTAAAGAAGACATTTGAAATGAAAGACTTGGGAGTGATGCAATACTTTCTTGGCATGGAAATTACTTAGTCTGATCTGGGAATTTTTATATGTCAAAAGAAATATGTTAAGGAGATACTGAAGAAGTTCAGCATGGAAAATTGCAAGCTTGTAGTCACCCCACTGATTCTGAATGCAAAATTGTTAAAGGATGATGATTCCAAGAAGATAGATTCAAAAGTCTATAGAAGCATTGTTGGTTGTCTACTCTATCTTACTGCAACCATGCCTGATGTTACATATGCTGCAAATATTCTATCAAGGTTCAGAGAAGAGCCAAGTGAATTACATTTTCAAGTAGCCAAGAGAGTTCTAAGATACATCAAGGAAACAGAGGACTTAGGAATCTGGTTCAAAAGGTCTGAAAATTTGAAGTTAATTGGGTTCACAGACAATGATTGGGCAGGGTGTCCTAAGGATATGAAGAGCACACCTAGATATATATTTTACTTAGGATTAAGTATCATTTGCTGGAATTCGATGAAGCAAAAGATAGTGGCTCAATCAACAGCTGAAGCTGAATACATTGCTGCACAGAGGCCACCAATCAAGCAGTTTGGCTAAGGAAAGTGCTGGAAGACTTAAAGCATAAACAAGATGAAGCTACAATCATTTATTGTAACAATCAGTTTGCAGCAGCAATGGTTAGGAACCCTGTGTTTCATGGAAGAACCAAATACATTAAGATTAAGTATCATTCAATCAGAGAGGTGCAAGAAAGGAAAAAGATTGAACTGCTGCATTGCAGATCAGATGAACAATTTGCTGATATATTAACCAAGTCTTTAGGCAAATCAAGGTTTGAAATACTAAGAAACAATCTTTGTATTTCCAGCAAAAGTGCCAGGAGGAATGTTGAGAAAAGGTTGACACTTATGCTGTCACGTTTTTGCCATCAAATGGTTGCTGAATTTTTGTATCTAATGTCACGTGATTTAAGTACAAATAGTTGATAGTTTAACTTTTGTAAGTTATCCAAATATGGTCTTATATAATGTTGTCGACTTGATAGATTGGAGTAGGTAGAAAGTTGTTGACAAGCATGTGTCTTGTAAGTTTATATATATATTTCTAGCAAGAAAGAAAAAAATAGAGTCAAAACTTTCATTCTCTTTGAACCAACAATCATTCACATTGGTTAAAATTTTTTAAGGAAAAATATATGAGGATATTATTCTCTTAGTCCTTCAAGTTATCCTCACTTTCTCTAGGCCCCCTATAGGTTATATTTTTTAAAATGAACTTCATTTTATTATAATTCCCAAAATCACCTTTCTATATCACTAGAGTTACTCACTAATTCCGTTGACATTTTGAATCTCGAATTCAAACGGTGTTCATAAATCAATAAGATATCAATCATTTCAAGGGTTGAACTAATAATTAAATTAATTGTAAAATACGAAATTAGCGGAATGCTACACTAATCATTGTGCAATATTGGGGGATCACACAAGATGTGATAAGTAATTGTTATTTGTGATTGCCTTTAGCTGTGTACAAATTACCAAAGGAGAAAAAACCTGGATAGGTAAAATTATGAAACCCGACAAGGAGGTATTAGAACAATTCACACATTTCATGCACGCCTATAAGAACGAGATAATCATGCTAATTTGAATTTTTAGAGAACTTTCGAAACTATTTCGGAAGCATTTGCAATAAATCTGAAGTTTTCCATCAACTTAAACTCTCAAGGTTTCCAAGTTCATCGCCCAAGTAAGGCTGCAGCTACTTTCTCTATGTATTCAATTTTCTTCAAAACAAAATGAAAACGAGCCATCTCCTTGTCAGTGAGCATACTGACACTTTTCCGAACTTCAATTGTTTCCGTTAGGTGAAAAACAAGTTTTCTTTGTCTTCATAGAAAAATTAAAATTTTAAAGTATTGAATTCCAATTGATTTTATGAACTCTCATAAAAGAATTAAGATACTAAGTTTTTATTGAAACAAAAATATATATGACCAATCATATGCTTTCATAGTATAAATATAAAAAGATACACATAAAACTTACTTTGAATTCTACTTTGTATTTGTCTATTAATTTGATGACAACCATTAAAATTCGTACCCTATTTACATACAATTTCTAGCAGTATGTACATCATAACCCATCGACAACATGTACTAATTCCATAATTTAAATTATTTTTTCTCCTTCTCGACATAAAGAAACATATGAAGGAATCTGATTCAACACTAATTCAAACAGCGTACGTTTGTTTATTTCTTTTTTCGGCATTCCAATGCATAAAAGAATAAACAAAATGATATGATTCAACACAAATTCAACCAATCTATATTTATTTATTTTTCCATTTAAAAAATTAAAATACCATTGAATTAAATATTTAGCACTAATTCAAACAATGTACATTGTGTTTCCTTTTCGACATTTAAACTTCATAAAACTATAAATAAAATAATATGGACTCGTTGCGTTATGAAGTATGTATAAATGGGGGGTCGTAATATTCAATAAACCATGGCCGTTGTGCATTCGGACTATATATAGATGAGGATCATAGTATTTGAAATTATAAGGACGTGCATCTCAATATGAACTCCAACTCTGTGCAGGGAAGATTTTGGAAAAGATTGAAGTTTTGCAATAAATTTTGGGTACGAATTCCATTGATTATTGCTAATTGAGTTCTAGTGTCTGTGTTTCTTCATGCTTTAGATCAATGCGTGCAAGTACGAGTAGGTACATGATCGAGTGTCCTAAGGCCTTTTGATATGAAAACATCTTATATTATAATTTGTAGATATATCACTTATTGGAAATGCTATATACACGAATAATTTTATATCAATTAGAAATAAAAGAAACAGAAGACATACATTGAATTCTTTGCAACGACTACTTGCCAAATATTTTGATTATAACCTAATTTTCGACCCAAGTTTGTCCTGTTGATTCATGCTTTCAATTTTTTTAAGGAAGTCGGCATTCACAAGAGGTGGCGCTTGTAGATGCTGTCATATGTTCGAAGTTTGTCTAAACAACCATCTTTTACCTCTCTCTAAATTTTTTCATTGCTAAGTTTTATTTGCAAATACTTTCTTAATTGGAGATGAAATAATACGATTTTATTATGTTTCATGAATTCGTGCTTTGATGTATTGAAAATTTTCCAGATCTCCCGGTTTACTTCCAAAGCAGTAAACATTGTCCGGACTTTCATTTTTGGGCCCAAATGGTCTTAATGGTGAATGGACGAGACCAAGAGCTGTGATAAACGTAAACAGAATGGAACTTCATTTCTTAATTTGCTTGATCTTTTCCTTTAATGAAAGTTGCTTCATTCTTAATTTTCTGGTTACGAGGTTAAATATCCAACTGGTACTGTTGTCATTTTGACTGGAAATTCAAGGCAAGATCCTGTCAAGACTGAATAATTGCTGTGCGCGCACGTGAATGCGCGTGCGTGCATTCTTTTTTTTCTCTGGGATGTGATTGTGTATGCTAACCATTTCCTTCTTAGTCTCAAAGATTATGATCCTAGTGTTGTACTAAAGTGTATAGTTTTAGTATGGAAAGCCGCATATATATAAAAATTTGCTTTTGGTACAATATATCTATAGAAACACTTCCTTAAACGTAATTATAACATTTCAAAATATTGTCATTATGTTTATAACGTGACAATACGAGCCTGTGGCAGTAAAAGATAGCTTTTCAATAGGGGTAGACTCAACCATGGAGTGCTTTCTATCTGTGTTTAATAGTAGATGGCTATATCCTACTGAAGGTGAAGAGTGTGATCCTCCACTCAAGAACGAACAGGAGAACGACAATTCTCAGTTGGCAACATCATACAACCTTCACAACCTCCTGTTCTCCCACAAGTGAATCCAGAGCTTCTTCCTATTTCTCCATCAATAGTTGCTGATCTAAGGCCTGGACCTTCAAAACTTTCGCAAGATGGGTTGTCCAGTTCCGGCTACTTTCATGATCTTCATGTTGTAAGTCTGTTATACTGGTCCTTAACTTGTAAATATTAGACTTTCAGAAAGTATATAGATTACACGGGAAGTTCTTTTCAGTGAAGTTCTGTGGGTGAATATGATGCTTCATTTGTTTGCTTGTATTGCAGATATTGAAGACTGAAAAATCGGGTGTTGCACTGGATACTACTTAACAATTTACGGATTACCAATTTAACGACGTTTAAGTTATCAAATGGTTGTTACTTATGCGTTTTTATTTTTGACCCTACGTGCGGAATTAATCAATCTAGAGCAACAATCACTTTTAATTGTTTCTAGATGATTAAATATACAAGTCCAATTATCCTATGTTGAATTGTCGCTGTAATAAAGAAAGCAATAAATAACAAAATATTGATGACGGAGAAACCCAACTGGTTACAAACTCCAGAACCAAATCAATTACCTTCACCCTAGATAATATGGAGTTAGTTACAATCAGGTGTTATCTAGCCAACTCTACTAGACTTCTTGATCTATTTCCTGCTAACTTCAAGGTTTGCTCCAAGATCTTCTGCAATTATCTCTTTCAAATGGAATTTCAAGAACCTGCTCCAGGGCCTTGTGCTCTTTCTGCGCTTGTAGTCAAAACTCCCTCAACTTCCAACAGCCTCTGAAGTTCAACTGAGAATGTGCCTTCCTAAAAGTGTTTAGGAAGAAAGGTGTTATGGATTCAATGGATTTGATATTTTTCCCAATTCTGTGGTTGTATAAAATTAAGAGAAAATAGATTATAGTAAAGAGGTATAATGAACAACCATACTAATTTTTGTGCATAGGCTTGGGTATTTATATGATAGGGTAATTAGGTTGAATGGCTCGGAAAAAAATACTTCAAAATAGCAAAATAGGGTTTTTCAGATCGACCTATCACTCGAGCGAGAGCTCAGTGACATGCATTTTTTTTTTGTTGCTTGAGCGCCAATTGAGCGAGAAGCTAGGGAAAATGCGGTGCCGTGTTTCTTCTCTTTTCATGCTCGAACCCTAGACCTCATAACCCAATTTGTACAAATTCACCCTAGGTCCTTGACTTTTACAACACGTTACAAATTAGTCATTTTGTCCACAGAATCGACAACACTAAAAACTTAATAAACTCCCCATTTGACATTTTGTGACAAAACTATACAATAAGTCAAGGAAAATTAAAAACAAAATCTATATTACCCAAACTTCATCAAACCGATATCTATTGCATTCCTTGTTAAACCCATTTCCTGAAATTTACAACTCAAATACCAGTATAAAAGCAAGTGATACAGGAAATAATAAAATCATTAAACATATTAGCATCACACAAACATCAAAAACTCGAATAGCTAGGTAGATATGGAATGAAATGCAATGCAATCAACAAATCTCCCATATCAATCTACTTCACCTTCAAAAATTTAAAAATTTAAAATTCTCTCATTCACAACATTTACTTTACTCTCCTCCTTTCTGTCATAAATAGCGAAGGGACCGATAATTAAAAACTTTTCACATTAACATATAATAACTCAAAAATGATGTTGTTAGCATGTACAAGTATAAGCAATGTACAGTAAACATTTCCACATACTTAGTTCAAGTTAACATGGAGTAAATTATATAAGAGACTCATGAGTGTAAATTGTTACAAATCATTTTTAAGTTGGACTCCAAACCTTAATTTTATGAGAAAGGGCATGCTAAGCATCATTGCTAATAAGTGTATTCTTCTACTTATAAAAGTCAAACTATTTACAGCACATTAGGACCTTTAAATAAAAGCTCATTTTGTATTGATATTTTTTTCTCTCCCAACCTTTGAGTATATTTTATTTTCATATTTTTCAATATTTTATGCTCGTAATTATTTTTCACATCTTAAGTGCATGCTCTTCTCCATTAAGCGACTAAAATGACACCTATAGCGAGCTTTAGACTGGTTTAGCCAAGTTAATGACGGCACCAGGTTATGAGAAACCCCGCATGCTTAATTGCTCGAGTCAAATAAGCTTTGTGAAGATAAACTAGATATCGAGCTTTTTAATTGCTTAATTGGTTGAGTCAAATAAGGTCAATTCATGTTCAAAGTCACCTTATTAACATGTGATTGCCATCTCAAATATCACACACACGGTTAAATCCCACTAACAATATCATAGTGTGTGCAGTGCAGATGGTACATGAAGACACCTATACTAAGTACTTCATAATAACTTAAAGCCAACAATGGAAACTATGTTACGGCTTATCGATTACACCCATGCTTGATTACAACAAACAAATTCAAGTATATTATATATTATGCTGGTAAAAACAATTTCCCGCATTTTTTATTTTTCAAATTTTCATTTTTCTGTTGTTTTTTATTTTAAAGCATGAATACACCAAGCACACAAAAACAGTCACACACACAAAAGATAAAAATATGCATGGATGTTCTACATAGAAAACAAATAAACAAATATGATGTATCCATAAATCAATGTCACGCAATGATAAAGCATGAGCATGTATAAAAAATACCTAATCAGTTAGGTATGCAAATGCTCTTACCTTTAAGAGCACCGTGACCTATTTCAAAATTTTTCAGATCACCTTTCTTCATCCAAACTTGCCTTGTGACACGAATATTTCCATTCATCTATATCATTAACTTGGTTAATCAACTCACCTGATTAGTAATAAAGTCAATTTGACCAACAAACTCTTGATTCTTATTTTTATTTAAGTTTCGGTTTCTATTTATGTTCAGAAAATGAGGACACCTAGGCCTTATGTGCTCTAACTAACCGTAATGAAAACATATAGGAATAAAACTAGGACCAAGGTTATAAGATCATTGATATATATTCCTAGGTTGACAGGTCCTACGCTGTCTAGTATGTATCTGTCCTACATATCTCTTATTCTTAAGTTCAGGATTAGGCACATGTTTATGTTGGTCAGTACCACGGACAAATGTCTACTACCAACATTATGATCATTTTTATTATATCCTAGATCTCCCTTATTACCAGCAGGCTTGCCTATTACTAGAATGTTAGAAAAGGCAAGAAGTCGAGACTTGGAATGCTCTAGGTCGCTCAGAAGATTTTTAACATGGATTTCTAAGGTTTCCTTTTCAACTTTCAGCTTATTGGCTCTCTTGGAGGTCTTCTCAAGCTTCCTAGTGAGATTCCTAACCTGAGCATCTAAAGATTCATTCATGAATTTCAACTCACTCAGGGTTGAGGTAGATTCCTTAACGTAAGCTACGAGTTTTTCATTTTCTGACTCAAGTTCCGTAACTCTCGTACTTAAAGCTTTATTTTTGTTTAGAATCTTAATTCTCTTCTCATAGATTATATCATAAGCCTCATGAATATCTCCCTCAGTATCAGAATCTTCTTCTGAATTCTCATTACTTACGTTCTCAGCTTTCTCACTCCCCTTATTAGATTCATTCCTAATTCTAACAGTAAATGCAATATATTTCCACTTTTGTCATGAGTGGATTTCTCACTCTGATTGTCCGAGTTAGACTCATCATCAGTGAAAGTAGCATTTATAGCCTTATCCGAATTTCTATGCTAGGGCACTCACTCCAAACGTGGCTAAAACTCGATAGTTATGACATCTCATATATTGAGATCACCTTCTGGACTCACTGGAATCACCTCGCTGTCTCTTTTTAGGTTTCTTTTTATTCCTAAGCACTTTTCAAAATTTTTTAGCAGAGTATGGTAACTCCTTTTTGTTAGAAGAATCTGAGTGGGTAGAGTTAGAATCTTTATCTCTAGTGGTGTTCAAGGAAATTGACTTCTCAGTCTTAGGTTTACCTAATGTAAGTTCATAAGTCTGGAGAGATCTAACCAGCTATTCAATCTTTATGAAATCTAAGTCATTACTCTCCTATATTGCCATGACTTTAGGTCTAAACCTTTCTATTAGGGATCTGAGAATTTTCCTGACTATCCTAGGCTCCATGATTCTCTTACCTAGGTTGAAACTAGAATTTACTATGTCATTTAAGCTCGCATAGAATTCATCAAAGGTCTCATTCTCTTTTATTCTAATCTCTTCAAACTTAATGGTCAGCATCTGTAACTTAGAGTTCGTAACCACTTGAGTTCTTTTATGTGTTGCTTGTAGAATATCCCAAACCTCTTTGGCTACCTCACACATAGACACTCACCTAAACTCTTTCGGGGATATGCCATGAATAGGACATGTAAGGCTTTACTGTTCCAGTTACATTCATCTAAGTTCACT
This sequence comes from Fraxinus pennsylvanica, assembly GCA_912172775.2. Taxonomy (NCBI): domain Eukaryota; kingdom Viridiplantae; phylum Streptophyta; class Magnoliopsida; order Lamiales; family Oleaceae; genus Fraxinus; species Fraxinus pennsylvanica. Next base: position 21,856,705 of record OU503057.1, read on the forward strand.
CTTGTCCAATTAGCAGTAGGAGTGGGGATTACTTCATTATTAACTGTAAAACTAGGTGCAGCCCAACCATTCACAACACTAAGCCAAATACACTCATCCATGAATTTTAAAAATCCTCTCATCCTAGCCTTCCAATAGGCATAATTACTACCATCAAAATATGGCGGGACGGATAAAGAATTAATCATCTAGATAATATGGGCCAAGGAACAAGTTTGGGTTCTGATACAAATTGAAAAATTGGGTGTCGCACTGAATACCACTTAACAATTCACGGATTACCAATTTAATGGCTTTTAAGTTATCAAGTGGTCGTTACTTATCCGTTTTCAATTTTGACCCTACGTGTGGAATTAATCGATCAAAAGCAACAAGTCACTTTTAATTGTTTCTAGATGATTAACCATAGAAGTCCAATTATCCTATGTTGAATTTTCGTAATAATACGGAAAGCAGTAAATAAAAAAAAATATTGATGACGGAGAAACCCTATTGGGTAAAAACTCTGGGACCAAGTTAGCTACCTCTACTATAGACAATACGGAATAAGTTACAGTCAGATGCTATCTAGTCAACTCTACTAGAATTCCCGATCTATTTCCTGCTAACTCTAAGATCTGCTGCAAGACTTGCTCCAAGATCTTCTGCATTTGTCTCTTCCAAGTGGAATTTCAAGAACATACTCCAGGGCCTTGTGTACTTCCCGTGTTTGTAGTCTAAACTCTCTCAACCTCCAATAGCTTCTGAAGTTTAACTGAGAAAGTACATTCCCAAAAGTGTTTAGGAAGTAGGTGCTATTGTTTCAATGGATTTGATGTCTTCCCCAATTTTGTGGTTGTATAAAATTAAGAGAAAATAGATTATAGCAAAGATGCATAATGAACAACCATACTAATTTTCGTGCATAGGCTTGGGTATTCATAGGAGAGGGTAATTAGGTTGAATGAGCCGGAAAAAAATACTCCAAAATAGCAAAATAAGATTTTTCGAATCGACCGACGTTCGAGCGAGGGCTCAGCGACAAGCGAGCGATGCACTGTCGCTATAGGCATTCAGTTTTTTGTTATTGGATCCCAACTGGGCAAGAAGCTAGCGAAAATGCGACGCCGTGTTTCTCCTCTTTTCATGCTCAAACCCTATACCACATAGCCTAGTTTGTACAAATTACACCCTAGGTCCTTACCTTTTACAACACGTTACAAATTAGTCATTTTGTCCACATAATCGCCAACGCTAAAAACCTAACAAAGACTATGGAAGAATTATTTAGAGTGGCACAAGGACCTGAAGTCAATTTGAAATGCTACCTCTTTTGTTGTTTTTATATGTATAAGCATCACTTATCCGAAATTCACTCATTCGAAGGAAGCACAATAAATGATTTTTTGTTACAATATTCTAGCGGTAGAAGACAATAGATCAATTACTAAGATTTAGATTGTCATAATAGATGATAATTCGTATATAAAGTATGTCGGAGAACTTTCTAGATTCTCAAGTACGTGCATCATGATATATTTTTCAATCTTCCTAACTTCGTAGAGAGAATTGACGCACTTCATGACATCTAGGATATGGGTGCAAATTAATGACTCTTTCCTATCACTATTAGTGACTGAAACTTGACTATTCTAATCGATATATGCGATATTGGGGTGGCACACAAGATGTGATGAGTAATTGTGAATTGTGAATCAATAAAAAATAGCCCTTAGCTATTTGTACAAAATATCTAGAGACAAAAAACCTGGAGTTGTAAAACTTTGACACCCCTCTCAGTTGTACTATAACACTTCGCACATTTAATACATACCTTTACGAGATAATCATGTCTAAGAATTTAATGACAACCATTAATATTCGAACCCTGTTTGTAAAGCCCCGATAGTTATATAGAGTAAAATTTATTTTCTTGATGCTATAAGTTATATTTTTTGAAAATTGAAGGACTAAAACGAAAAATAGTTTTTAAATTCTTATATTTTGGGTTAAATAAATAGATTTTGATAAAGCGGGTTTTATATATATCGATATTTAGCTCATTGGATAGTCAGTAATTAATCATGCATATTATGCTCGAAAAAAAGTTAATTTGGATAAGCGAAACCCAAGTTTTTGAGGTTGAAACATATTGTCTTAAATTGTAATTTAGT
>OU503057.1:21867043-21886258 GCA_912172775.2 Fraxinus pennsylvanica
TTGTATTTGTCACTAATATTTTGATGACAAACATTAGTATTCGGACACCATTTTTATTCGCACGATGACAAACAGCCAACTTTCATGTTTTCGAATATCCTCGTCACTCATTGACACTATCTCAAAATTTTACATGGATATCTTCTCCTTTTCGACTTTCCAAGGACGTAAAGTGATAAAAAAAAATAATATGATTGAACACCAATTCAAACAATGAACATTTATTTTCCTTTTGGCATTCCAATTACGTAAAAAAATAAAAGAAACAACATGATTCAAAAATAACTCAAAAAATATATGTTAATTTATGTTCCATTTCAGAATTGCAATGGCATAAAATTATAATGAATAATAATCTTCAAAAATAAATTATTGTATATTAAGTTTATAATGAAAAGAAATTATTACGTGATATATCCACTTTAAAAATTACATATATCATCTAGTAAGTTTATTAAGCAATTTTGATTTGTGAATCAATAAAATAGTCATTCGTATGTACAAAATATCAAGGGAGAAAATCAAAGAGATGTAAAACAATGAAACCCTACTAGGTGGTATTATAACAATCCATGCATTAAACTATGGTATTATAACTATAACGTTGAGCAGTCAACAGTGGTGTTATGGAATGTACACGACCACTCATCGACGTCACTAACTCAAAAAACTTATATTAGTTTTTTCTCCTTTTCAGCATTTCCAACGACATAAAACGATTAATGTAATAATATGATTCCAGACTAATTCAAAGTTCACATTTATTTGTTGTCCTTTTTGACATTCCAATGAGATAAAATGATAAAAGAAATAATATTATTCAACGTTAATTCAAACTATATATATTCATTTGTTATTTTTTAAATTTAAAACATCGTTTAATTATATATGAATAATACAATTCTTCTCTAATTCAAAAAATCTACATTATATTTTTTTTTTTTTCCTTTTCAACATTCCAACTACATAAAACTATAAATGAAATAATATGGACATGGTACATTCTTAACTATGTACACATAGGGTTCATAATTTTCATTAAACCGTGGCTATAGTAAATCAACGTGTACTACTAAAATAATTGAGTTCTTCTAGTGCATGGGTTTCTTAACCATATCACTGTATACCAGATCAGTGCGCAGGAGCCCTGTTATGACCTTTGAGTCGACAACATCTTGCATGATAGGATTTTTAGATACTGCATCACTTACAACTGTACTGGATAAACTAAATACAAGTGTACTGGATAAACTAAATACACGAATGATATTATGTCACATTTGAAATAAAATAGACAGATTAAAGACTTACTTTGAATTCTTGCTGGAACCAATGGACAATAACAGAGAAGAACGCAAGAGAATAACACTAAGAAAAACGATAAAATTTTTATTATTCAACAACTGAATGAAAATAACCCACAAGCCGAGTTTAATAGCTAGAAAATAATAATTTTCGGAATTTTACCAAAAATAGCAAAATCCTATTATTCATACCAAAATGAAACACGTAATGACTGAAATAAGATCCCAAAAATTTGACTTAATTTGAGATCGCAATCTATGTCAAAAAAGGAAATTGAAATATTACTAAAAATGGCAAAAAATAACTTAAAATGATGATTCGGNATTACCATAAATGGAAAAAAATAACTTAAATCGATGATTCGGAAGTGAAAACAGCTGAATTTGACCTCGAAACCGATCTTTCTAAATTGGGTTCATGGGCGTGATTCTGACAACTATAGCCAAAGTTATGGCCAAAATACCGAAACGTATCCAAAAAGGCCCCAATTAGGAAAGGTCGATCATTATTTGCCAATTTTGCGCTAATTCGTCAACTAATGGTATCACAGCGCCATTAACGTACTATCAGACAGCTCGGCCTCATGTGACTCGGATCCTCCCGCATCACAATGGTCAGACATCCATGTGAATGTAACTCAATTTGAAATGCTACCACTCCTTTTTTTGTACGTATTCCTTCACACTCATCCAAAATTTGCTCATTCCAAAGGAAGCACAGTAATAGATTTTCTAATTACCGTATTCCAATGAATACATCACAATTAATGAAATAATGAGATTTAGTTTTCTTAAAAAGGGAAGATAATTCTTATTTTTGCTAGTACGAACATCATCATATATCTTACGGTCTTCCTTACTTCGAAGGGTGAACTAACGCAATATACGATATCTAGATCCACGTGAAAATTCGGGACAGTTAATTGTTTGACGCGAAGGTCTTGGAAAAGTATCATTAGCAAACAAGTCCTCAACAAAGCAGTACTATTTTCCCATCACTATTAGTGACCGAAATTTGACTCCTTCAACTTTTTGTGCAATATTTGGGTGGCACAAGGTGTGTGTGTGTAAAGTGTTCGGTCGCTATACACTTGTGTGAAATTCCACATCTAATGTAGAGTAATTTTCATGTAAAAAAAATAATAATAAACCTAAAGTCTGTAGAAACATTAAAAATTTTTTAATGAAATTTGGGTTCTGGCTACTATTGACCTATTGCACCCACTAGAACGATTGAGATCTTCTAGTCTCGGGAGTTCATCACCCATGAGATCAAAATGAGTTGTATTCGTGCGCGCACGACTAGTTGATGGTATATATGTACTTTATATTAGATGGAATCATGAATAATTGAATTTTTTAGATACTTTTCATATTAGAAAGCTATATACAATGATCATGCTATCTAACATGAAAAAAACTCATTTTTCCACTAAATTTATTCAACTTCAATATCAATAATAAAGTTGTGTGTATGAGAATATAGTCGGTTTGAAATTCTTTTTCTCCATTTTGGTTTGTATAATCAGTATTCATCCACAATTCACTAACTCAAATGAAGCATATAAATTGATTTTTCATTTACAACAGAGCAAATAAAATTGTCTATATTTTGCAACCTTCCTTACTTCGAAGAGTAAATTGATGCTCCACAAAATATCTGCAATTGTGTACAAATTCATCACAAAGAACAATTTGTTGAAAAGATCTTTAAAAGGTATGTTTAGCAAACAAGTCCTCAAAAAAACTCATTCCCGTCACTAATAGTGACCCAAACTTGACTCTTCCAATTGTGTGATGATTTTTCTAGCATCACTTGCAAACTGAACTTGGACAGGTTCACAGCTAAAATGATGTTCTCGTCTAAGATAGAATTGTTACTTTACAAGAAAATATCTCAAATCAATAAAGAAACATAAGTCCTTGGTTTAGTGGAGGGTTTTTTTTTAATCATAACGTCCTTCCATCGTAGACTACCTACAATAATAAAAAGAACGCTAAGTTTAAGAAAAAGAAATTATTATACGATACTAACTTCTTTAATTAAAATTTTGATCTCATATTATCTTATGAATTTGGCTTGTTGTACATTCCATGGGTCAGATGGAGTTTGACACTCCATGTGAATTGAAATGCAAATGGGCGGGAATGTGTGTGGTATTTAAAAACTGTTCAATCATGCTCCGACACGTGGCACAATGTCAAAGTTGATGTACTTGTAGCATGATTCTTATTTTATATATTTTTTTTATGTTGTTGGAATGTCGAGAAGTAGACTAATTAATGTAAATTATTTGAGTTAATGTTGTCGATGCGTAATGACGTATATTCCAAATAACGAGAGTTGACTTCTCGACGTTGTAGGTATATAAATATAAATAGTGTTTGAATATCAATGTTGTCATTGAATTATTAAAAAAATTAAAGTAGAAACGTTGCGAATAATTCAAAGTACGTTTTATGCGCATCTCTATCATTTATACTGTAAAAGCACATGTTTAGTCAAATATATTTTCGTTTCAACAAAAACTTAGCTTCTAAATAATTCATTGAGGCAGGGTTTGTAAAGTTATTTAGTTGAACCATTTTGCTGACTAAAAATTTTAAATCTTCTACAAAGACAAAGAAAACTATTTTTACATTAAAAGAAGGAGATTGGAGTTAGAAAAAAGTTGATTTCAAATGCTCCCAAATATTTCCAAAGGTTCTCTATAATTTGAAATTAACATGATTGTCTCATTCTTACAGGCGTGCATTAAATGTGCGAAGTGTTATAAACAATTCATCATAATTAATTTGCACGTCATCCTAGGCATCGTGTATTGCATCAATTCACTCAAGAAAGTTAGGAAAATTGCAAGATATATCATGATGCTCGTACTTGAGAATATAGAAAGTTCTCCAATCTACTTTATATAAGAATTATCTTCTATTGGTGACTATCTAAATCTTATTAATTGATCTATTCTCTTCTACTGCTGGAATACTGTAACAATTTTGCATTAATTGTGCTTCCTTTGAATGAGTGAAATTTGGATAAGTGATGTTTATACATATAAAAAAATAAGAGGTAGCATTTCAAATTGACTTCAGTCTCTTGTGCCAATCTCAAAAACTTTTCGGTCGTCTTCAATGGCTGCAATACAAGCAAACAAATGGAGCATCATATTCACCCACAGCACTTCACTGAAAAGAAATTCTCATGTAAACTATAAACTTTTTGAATGTCTAATATTTAAAAGTTAAGGACCAGTATAACAGACTCACAAAGTGAAGATCAAGAAAGGAGCTGGAACTGGCCAACCCACCTTGAGAAAGTTTTGAAGCTCCAGGCCCTGGATCAGCTACTATTGATGGAGACATAGGAAGAAGCACTGGATTCACTCGTGGGAGAACAGGGGGTTGTGAAGGTTGTCTGATGTTACCCAACTGAGAATTATTATTGTCCAGTTTATTCTTGAGAGGAGGATCACATTCTTCACCTTTTGTAGAATGTAGCCATCCACCATTAAAAACAGATAGAAAGCACCTTCTGTGGGGTCACACTCTTGAAATGTTATCTATTACTGCCGCAGGCTCGTATTGTCCAATCTGATTGCGTTTATAAACATAGTGATACAATTTCGAAATGTTAGGGTCACACTCTTGAAATGTTATCTTTTACTGCCGCAGGCTCGTATTGTCCAATCTGATTGAGTTTATAAACATAGTGATACAATTTCGAAATGTTAAAAGCAATTAACAATGTATGTTAAAAGCAATTAACATTGAGTCAAGTAAAAACAGTAGGTCGTTAAGACAAACTTAGAATAGATGATAGCATCTACAAGCACCGCCTCTTGTGATAGAAAGTGAATTTGGCTGCAACGCTCCTTGGCGACACGCTTGTAAAAGTTTTAAGTTGATGGAAAAATTCAGATTGATTGCCAATGCTTCAGAAATAGTTCCAAGGGTTTTCTATAAATTTATATTAACATGTTTATCTCGTTCTCACGGACGTGCATTATAATACAACATCTTAAACAAATCACATGGCTTGTAGCTCTATTGAAATAAAGCTTCTAAAGTTAGATCATAAGCCTATTGCTAACTTCTAGTGTTCTCATAGAATCTTCCCTGGAACAATGTAATTAATCAGATCAGAAATTCAATTAACTCTACTACAAAAGCATAAACTGTAAAGGAACACAGGTTCTACAGAAAAAAGGAATTATGTATTGCATAAGTTGGAAACAATACATCATTAGTGTTTCTAGCTTTGGATAAACAAGTGAAAAAACATGACTGTTAATCATAATTTTATATTTATATATTCTAAGCTCTTGTGGGATATGTTGCTATATTCTCAACATAAACCAAGAATAATTCTAGCCCTTCTTAAAGTTCCACCTTAACAAGTACCCTACTAAGCTCTTGTCAATTTAATGTTGTCGAATGCATAAATGGAAAATGTACCATTCCAACTTACTAGTCAATGAATGTCAAGAGTTCATTAAAATGGCAAGAGAGTCATTCTAAGATTGTATGACATCAACTTTTTCTACCTCAGAAAGATTGAAATAAGAATGTACATGATAATGCAGGACTTGTGACATGAGGGTCAGGGATTCTTTCCAAGGATGAATCGTGAATTATTGAAATTAGAGGCAATATGAATGCCCATGAAACTTCAATAACTATTGGCAATCTTGTTCTGAATAGCGTTTGTAACAATGTGTTTATTCCTTCAACAAACAGCAGACTCTGCACTATCCTTACTTTATCACCCTAATTACAACCATAATACAAACCTCCAAAAAAAAAAAAAATGTAATAATTAATCAACACCATTAGGTTCTTAACATTGAAAGTTACACTACTTGAGTGAATCTATTGATCAAAGATGCAGATTTTAAGAATGTAACAGACTTTAAATAAGAATTCAGAATAACTAAACAAGTCTTTTTTTCTTAATCAACAATCTTTTAGAATCAAATTACATAAGTACAAGAAAATATAATTAGCTCACATCAGTTCCCATCAAAGGAACAAGAAGGGAAGGAATCATCACAGTTGTCCCTAGTGCCAAAACATAGTGTTGAAATCCCAGTGTCATTGCCTCCCTTGTTTTCACAGCCAAAACTCAGCAGAGTATGTAACAATGTATTTATTCCTGAATCATTAGATATCTGTCCTTTTAACTGAGGTACTAACATTGCCAAAACTTGCTTACATTGTTCTGGAGTGATAGTAAGATTAGATAGGGACTCAATAACACCGTGCTGATTTCCTACAGATGATTGACCAACAGCATTGGCAACCACAGTCTTGCCTTTAGCAAAACGATGCCTAGGGGGATATCCAACCAGTTTGTACCACTTTCCTCTAATGTGTCTTTGCATCCTACAGTGACTGCAAATAGGCCTGTCTTTTCTCTGATTTTGAATGAATCTAGTATTCCTTTGATTACCATTAGATCCTTGCATAACATTGTTAGCAAAAGCAGAAGCTTCAAGGCTGTGTTGCCTTTTAGTAATGACTTCATTTTGTCTTTCATCTTGGAGAATTAGTGCAAAAACCTTGTTAAGCGAAGGCAGATGATCCATTTACAAGATATGACTTCTCACTGCAGAATAGTGTTTGTCTAGCCCCATTAAAAAGTGCATAATCGGACCTTCCTGTTTATAATCAAATCCAGTGATATTTGTCCTATAGTCATCAAGCTCTTCCCACAATCTTTTAAATCGATTGAAATAGGAATTGACTGAGCTATTTTCGTGTGAAATTGTGGAGATCTGCTTCTTCAATTCATAAATTCGAGTGCTATTACTTTGGCTATAGCGATCCTTCCACATCTCTCTAGCTGAATCATTGTGCATAACACTTAGATAGAGCTCATTGGGAATGGAATTGATGATCCATGAAGACACTACATGGTTGCATTTCCTCTGGGCGCTATACAACTGATCATTAGATTCTGGTTGAGCGATTGTTCCATCAATGAATCCTTCTTTGTTCTTCACGCTAAGAGCCATCACTACAACGCGACTTCACGTCGCATAATTATTCTCCGTAAGCACCACTGAAACGAACTGCAAACCAGTGTCATCACCATAATAGAGATAATATGGGCTGCTTGGATCTGAAATCATGCGACTGATAATAGAATTAGCTTCTTCTTCAACCAAATCTCCAGCAGCTGATCCTTGTGATGCCATTGCAGCGAATCAATGCTCTGATACCATATGAAAATATGAAGAGGTGGAGAATTGGGAAGAAGAGTTCTTGGCGGGAGAATTGGTTAATTGTCGAAATCGATTCCAACAATATGAACTGTACAATACATATAGGAAAAGGAATAAATGGAAAAGACTCAAATACCCTCCTACAATTTACAAATTCCTCAACAAGGAAGAAGAAGAAGAAGGAAGCCACAGTTCCAAGCACAAAGCAACAAATGTTTTCCCTCTTCCCTCGAATCACACATACACACCAAATGAATGGGAATAGCTATGTATGGGCTAGGCTAGATTCCAACGAAACATGGGTCAAGGCAATACTTGGGCCAATGATCCAAAAGGCCAAGTGGGTTACAATCTAAAAGCCACATACTAACCAATGGACAAAATATCATTGTCAATCCAAAACCACAACTTGGGTCATCCATGAGTGTTGGGCCAAGAGCAATATTAATTTAATTAAGTTACTTCAAGTGGCCCAAATTGTTTTCGGGTTGAGCCATCACTTTGGTGTTGATAAAATTCCTGACATCATTTTAAATTATTGCCTAAATTTACTGGGTATCAAAACCCAACAGAAATGATATCATTTACTGCCATAGGCTCGTATTGTCTAATCTGATTCAAGTTAAAAACATAGTGACTCAATTTTGAATTGTCAATTAACTTTGTATGTACATATGTTTGAGCTATATATATATATTGTATCAAATGCAAATTTTTAAGACTTTCCACACAAAAACTCTACAATTTGAAAAGAAAAGAACAGAAAATAATGCACACACTCTCACACCAATAGTTTAGTCTTGACAGGATCTTGCCATGAATTTTCAGTCAAACTGACAACAGCTCGTTTGATATTTAACGTGGGTACAAGAAAATTAATTATTTATTTGAAAGTGAAGACGGAAGAATGAAGCAACTTTCGTTAAAGGAAAAGATCGGGCAAATTAAGATATGACAGTCCATTCTGTTTTCCTTTATCTCAGCTCTTGGGCCCATCCATTCGCCATGAAGACCATTTGGGCCTAAAAATGAATGTATGGACAATGCCAGCTTCTTTCAAAAATATTAAAAGTTTGTAGCTACTGGTCAAAGTCGGGTCAACAATTGAGAGGTTATCATCAAAATATTTGGCAAATAAGACCTGGAATTGTTGCGGAGAATTCATGGTATATCTTCTGTTTGTCTCTTTTATTTCTAATAATTGATATGAGATTATTCATGTGTATAGTTTTTCCAATAAGTGATATGTAACGCCCCGAACTCTAATAACTCATCATGTTACCAAGAAATGAGTTCTTAACCTTAATCTCTAAAAATAGGAGATTTAAGAAAGTTTTTAAATTAAAATTTACTTACTCAAACTATATAATCATAACACTTTTTTTAAACATATAAACTTTAAAACAAAAACGGAACAAAAAAATTTGGAAGGAGTTTAAAAAAAAAAACACAGCAAGCTGAAACAGTTTTTCTACAGTTGGACGGTGAGTTTGCAAAAATTATTTGACCTAGCAAACCTTAACGAAAATTTAAGAAATTTTACAGAAACGTATAAACTTGTATAAGTACAACATATAAAAAATTCAAGATCTTGATGACAACGTTTGGAGCACGAAATTATTTTTCGAACAAGCTGGTCCATGTTTCCCAAATTTGACCGTCACAGTTTACTAAAATTGCTATAATAAATTCTACGGGACTCCGATCGACCTATTTTCAGTTGCATATGATAGATAACTCACAAGGGATCATTTTCAAATTAAAAACGTACTAAAATTATAAATATATCGACCATAGAAAAATTTTAAAATAGTGGCAGAATTCTGGAATTTACAAAACCACATGTTCAAACATTAAAACTTTCTGTCCCAAAACAAGAATTTTAAACTACAAATCTCTGAGACACCCCAATGATTATTAAACATAAAAGTAACAATCTAAAACATAAGAATTAAATTTCTCACAAAATAACACATGCGATTCATGCCGAGCCACCGCTGAATCTCTGATTACTCTAAAAATGTTAAATAGGAGTGAGTATTTCAAAAAAATACTCAGTAAGCTACACATGCTATATAAACATATAATCATTCAATTATGCATTCTTACATATTGCCTTCATAAACATGTAAATCGATGATCAAACAATCTATTTTAAATTCTGATGAGCCTATGTGACCATCAATATAACATACATACTTATGGTTCTGATTAACTTCTGCGACCATTAGTTAAACATATAAACTTAAAATTTTGATGAGCATATATGACCATCAGTTAAATATGTAATCTTTCTTGCATCAAAATTTAAGATAAACCCTTAAAAGCACTTCATAGACTTCATGAGCAAATATAACGAATAATATGCTTAAATGAAAATTCAAGTTATACGACAACAATTTTACGCAGGGATCCTACCTTTTTTTTTGCAATAATATGATAGTGACTATGTCAACCGATATTTCTTTCGAATCTTCAAAGTGAAAATATTCTCTGCTTGTCTATATTTGTTATATGGTGTGGATGCCGTATGCATATAATATGTATTCAGTGTGTGCTATGTATTTCATGTATCAGGATAACTCGTAATCTATCATCAATAGGAGTTAATGAGTAATTAGGAGTCATTAGCCATGTAACTCTGAAAGATGAAATAAGGAATGAAACAAATGGTTTCCTACTCATTTTTTTTTAAAACCCACACGTGAATTGTTTAAAAGATGGTTGAGTTGGTATAACTTATTCCAACGAAAATCAATTAAAACAAATCCTAAAAGCTTAAATCCTAATCCAAATTCAAAAGTGCAAATTTAAATTTCCTGTAACTCACGTGGCTGCTAAAACTAGTCCATTGATTTACTAAACTTAACTAAAATAGGACTTTCTTTTTGAACTACAATAACTTAAGCCTAATTTATTCGAAATAATTTTTCTCGAGTCCAAAATTTGCCAAGCCTAATATCGATATGAAATTTCTCACTAAATGAATACTTGATTATTTGGCCGAAAACTAAAAATATTGACATAAAAACTTATTCTTAAATTAATCCCGCAATATCTCAAAATTAAAAAAACATTACAAGATTAAATAGATGAAAATTTATTTCCGGTTGTTACAATCCTCCTCACTTAAAATAATTTTGTCTTCGAAAACAATTTACTTGATTAAGGAGATCTGGGTACTTAGCTAAAAAAAAAAATTCTCTCCAATGTAGCCTTGTCTCTGCCATGTCTATCCCACTGGATTTTAACTAATGGCATTTCTCAATTTCTCAGAACATGTACTTTTCTCTCTCAAACCATAACAGGTGCTTCTTCATAAGTCATATCATTTTACAAGTCCAACGACTGAACATTAACCACACGACTTGGATCGTGGATGTACTCTCTCAACATAGAAACGTGAAAATACATCATGCATTGTCGATAGCTCAGGTGGCAGTGCCTAACAATATGCTACGTTTCCAACCTTTTCGAGGATCTCAAATTGGCCGATAAATCTTGGTTTCAACTTCCCTTTCTTTCCAAATCGTAGTATCCATTTTATCGAGCGGCCTTGAGAAATACTCTCTCAAACCTCAAATTCTAGTTCTTTTCTTTTATTACCTGCGTAACTCTTTTGGCGATCTTGAGCTATCTTAATCTTCATTTTTATCTTATCGTTATCTTCCACAGTCTTCTCAATAAGTTATGGACCCAAAATTCTACTATCGCCAACCTCATCCCAACATATTAGTGAACGACATCTTCGGCCATACAATGCCTCGTATGGTGCTTCAACGATAGTAGCTTGAAAATTATTATTGTATACAAACTTGACCAACATCAAATGATTTTCCCATTTATCACCCGAGTCTAGTATACATGCTCTCAACATATATTCTAGAACTTGGATAGTTCGTTCGATTGTCCATCGGTATGAGGATGATATGCAGTACTGAAAGACAACTTAGTTCCCATAGCTATCTGAAGACTCCTCCATAATTTTGAAGTGAATCTTGGGTCTCTATCCAACATAATGGATGTTAGTTCCCTATGAAGTCGAATGGTTTCTCTGACATATAATTGTGCAATTTGTTCCAGACTAAAAGTCATACGAACTGGTAAAAAGTAGGCAGATTTTGTAAGTCTACCATGACCCAAATGGCATCGTGACTTTTCGTCAATCTACAAAAACCTACTAAAAAATCCATCGAAATCTTTTCCCACTTTCATGTTGGTATGTCCATTGGATTTAATAGCCCCAATGGCCTCTGATGCTCTGCTTTCACTTGCTGACAAACTATACATTTCGAACACAAACAAAGCTATTCTTCCTTTCATATTCCTCCACCAAAAGGTATTACGTAAGTCTCTGTACATTTTTGTAGATCCTGGGTATGCAGCATAAGGAGCGAAATGAGCCTCAGCCATGATCTCCTTTCTTAGTCCTTCATCCTTGGGTACAACAGTCAACCTTTAAGCATGAGTGTCTTATCACTACTTATCTCAAATCCCTTTCTTTTCTAGGTTCCAACATTTGCCTTAATCTTTTATAAGAAATGGTCATCTTTTTTAGTTGCTATAATCCTATCCCGGAGGGTTGATTTTAGAACAAAACTTGTTAACTTACCTAACGTTCGAGCATGTAGTGTTAGCACTTCTATTCTCAAATTTTTGAAGTCACTGATTAACTAGTTCTGCTTTGTACATAGTGCTGATAAATGACCCAGATTCTTCCTACTTAGAGTATCGGCTACTACATTATCTTTACTTGGATGGTAAAGGATGGTACGATCATAATCTTTTACTAACTATAACCATCGTCGTTGTCTCATATTTAATTCTTTCGGAGTAAAGAAATACTTGAGGCTCTTATGGTCACTATAAATTTCACACTTGTTTCCATACAAGTAATGACGCAAGATCTTGAGAGCGTAAACTATCGGTGCAAGTTCTAGATCGTTCGTCGGATAATTTTTCTCATATTGCTTTAATTGTCTTGACACATAAGCTATCACCCTTCCATGTTGCATCAAAACACAACTCAAACCTAGTTTAGACGTATCATTATAGATAAAAAATCCTTCTAGTTCATCTGGAATTGCTAACACTTGAGTGGATACTAATCTATCTTTCAATTCTTGGAAGCTCTGTTCACACTTTTTGGACCATAAAAACTTCACACCATTTCGAGTTAATTGTGTCAAGGGACCCGCTATCTTAGAAAAGCCTTCTATAAATCGCCGATAGTATCCAGCCAAACCTAGAAAGCTCCTTACATCTCTAATACTCGCAGGTCTTTGCCAGTTAGTAACTATTTCAACCTTACTCGGATCTACCTCTATCCCTTTGGCTGTCACAATGTGTCCCGAAAATCCTATTCGATCTAGCCAAAATTTTTACTTCTTATATTTGGCATACAATTTTTCTTTACGTAAAGTTCCCAAAATTATCCTCAAATGATTTTCTCGCTGCTGAGAATCTCTCGAATACACCATTATGTCAACAATAAACACAAACAAACTTGTCCAAGTACTGAAGAAATACCCTATTCATCAAATCCATAAATATTGTAGGGGCAATAGTAAGTCCAAATGGCATAACTATAAATTCGTAATGTCCATAGCGAGTTCTAAATGTTGTCTTAAGTAAATCACTTGGCTAGATATTTAGTTGATGATAGCCAACCTCAAATCAATCTTTGAAAATATGGTTACGCCATTAAATTTCTTAAATAAGTCTTCAATTCTTGGGAGAGCATACTTGTTAGGTATTTAATGTAATTAGCAAGTCTATGAATAAAAGGGACTTAAATTGAAATATTGTAAAAGTCAAGGAGTAATGTACAAATAGTAGAAAGTTGTGTTATATTAGGTCTAGGGTTCAAGAATTAAAAAAAAAAAAAAAAAAGGGCAATGGAATATCGCTAGCTTATTGCCAAGATTTGGCTCAAGCAACAGAAACAGCATCGCCTACCTATCACCTTGCCTTCGCTCGAGTGACAACTTGTAGCTCGACTGTCACTCATCCTTCGCTCAAGTGACAGTATAATCCGAGAATTTTTTAATTCGTTTTTTAAAGGCTTTTTACCTGACCCATTCATTCTTTAACCTAACTTATTAATACCAAATGCCACAGAATGGTTGTTTTGAAGGTTGATCATTAGCAAACACTTAGCTTTTAATATTATCTTCATCAATTACTCTTCAACCTTCGTTATTCATATAATGATATGTTCTTGACGATAAGAAAAACATCAATTTCATAATCCAAATACCAAACTGCTGCTTCCTTCATATCTGTCAGAGTTTCTAAAGATCAAGGAAGGTGACTGGAGTTCCAGTTATTAAAGAATGCGGTGTTATTCGTGAATCCACATGAGATGAACGATTTCACAAAGTAGGGAGTTGCGCAATCCAGAAGAGCTGTTATAATTGCAGTCTGGAAATTAGATAGTACGTGTTGTCGTTTAGTCTGGTAGACTGTAAGTTATAAATCGTTTATAGCAGATTGTTGACTAGCAAAGTACCCAAAATTTTTACCCAGTTGGGTTTTCTCTATGATCATACCGTGGGTTATTTATTGCTTTATTTACTGTTTTTATATTATGTGGTATTCAAATATAGGATAATTGACCCGATTGCATAATCATCTAGAAATAATCAATTAGTGACTTGTTGTTGATTAATTATAATTTATTAATTCTGCATTTACACATATTCAACCCCCACTAGATGTAGTTTGGGTCGAACTTCGTATTTTGAATAGTTATTCTTGATAGTTAACTTGTTCAGCTCTCGATAGTCAATACACATTCTTATTGTTCCATCCTTCTTCTTCACAAAAAGTACCGGGGCTCTCCATGGAAACATACTTGGTCTGATAAAACCTTTAATTAGAAGTTCCTCCAATTGCATTTTTAACTCATGTAGTTCTTTGGGTACCATCTGATATGGAGCCTTAGATATCGGTGCAGCTCTAGGTATCAAATCTATTGTAAACTCCACTTGTCGATCAATTAGGGCACCCAATAAATCATCTAGAAATACGGCAGTGTATTCCTGCACAATAAGCACTTTACCCAATGTCAACTCGTCTGATGGTATACCAGTAAGACTAACGAGATATCCTCGACAAGTTTTCTTCTTCACTAATCTCTCTGCCTGTATAGCCAAGATAAGATGGTGAAGTGTATTAATTTTCGAATCATAAAACCTAAAATCTTCATCTCCAATGTCTTTTGAGGATCACCTCCTTCTCAAAACATACAATTAGAAAATAACATAGTATTATTATTATTATTATTATTATTATTATTATTATTATTATTATTATTATTATTATTATTATTTTTAGTAAAATATCCTAGCTTGAAAATCCAAGCCTTAGGATATGACTTTATTAACAAAATTCAAGTACAATGCAAGGAGGGGGACTTATGTACCTTACCTCCAAATGAATTACAATTAAGCTTCTACAATCTATAGATGAAAACTAATCTGTACTAAGCTAAACATGATACAAAATGTAAGTACAATTAAAGACCAAATCTAAAATCAGAAAGCCAAAACTATTTAGAAACTAATCTAATATACTCCAAACCAATTTTATCAAGATTCACAATACCTTTTATCCTTCCCTTGAAATCACTAGCTTCAATCCATTTAAACTTCCTTTCACTATAACCTTTAGCAGCAAACCAGTCAGCTGCTTGATTGCCTTCCCTCCAAGTGTGTGCGATTTTATTCTCCATTTTCTCCATAAGCAATCTAATGGATTGTAATATATATTGCACTTCCCACGGTCCATTGTTCTGTGTGATCAAAATTAGAGCCGCCTGAGAGTCCGTTTCAATCCAGACTTTCTTTATGCCATGTTTCAAGCACAATTGCAATCCCGTGTCTATAGGTCTAAGTTCAGCTTCCAATATAGAGCATTCTCCATAATATTCATAAAATCCCCAAGTTGCAATTCCCATGTTATTCCTCAAAATCCCACCGCCTGAAGCCAATGAGTTTGATTTCAATGCCCCATCAATATTCAGTTTGTACCATCCTGAATCAGGATTATTCCACTTAACTGCTATAGGTTTGTCACATTTACTTCTCCCAGCCTGTCTGATCCTCCTTGCCTTATGGAGAGCATTGATCAGTATAATAACCTGTTTGATGATCCTGTCAGCCTTGATAAGATCTTGTTTATGTTTAGCATTGTTTCTGGCTATCCAGATAAACTAGAGAATAACCAAAGGGACAATATTTCTGGCCTCCCCAGTACTAGCATTCTTCTGCAGGAACCAGTGCATAAGCATGGCCCTTGGATGACCACAACTGATATGTTGAATCTTCATGATCCTACAGAAATAGCCCCAGACTTCCTTAGCAACTTGAACATCCAAAAAGACATGGCTAATACTTTCAGAATTGTTGCAACATTGACAATTGGAGGCTAATTGTATTCCATATTTATTTTGAATAATTTCATCCACAAGTAACCAATTGTGCCATATCCTCCATCCTAGAAAAGCAATTTTTAGAGGAACATTCTTATCCCAGATTTGCCTGTATTCCAGTTGTCTTGTTTTGCTCTACCTGAATAGATTAATGCAAGAAGAAATGGTGAAGGCTCCTGATGTATTAGGTTTCCAGAATATCTTATCAGGGGCATTAATAATAGGGATCTTAGTAATTTCATTCACAACATCAGCTGGTATAATGTTACTCAGAGTGGTAGTGTCCCATTCATTATTATTCCTGAAGTCCTTTACAAGCTTACCTTGCAGGATAGACTGTTTTAGCCTGCCTTGAATAGTCCCCGACCTAAGCCAAGCATCATACTTAAAGTTCACTTTGCCTTCTCCAATTCTCCAGGCAATATGTGGCTCAACTAAGTTTCTGGCTTTTAACATCCTTTTCCATAGCCCAGAGTCTTGAGAGCTATAACTAACAACACACGCATGACTAATCCTACAGTATTTTGCTTGCAGGACTTGACTCCATAGTGATTTTTGTTCCCTAAACTTCCACCAAAGTTTGCGGTCATAGGCTAAATTCAAGTCCGAAAGAGAGCTACAACCAATGCCACCTTGTTCCATTGGATAACAAATATTATCCCACGAAGCCCAATGGATTTTCTTACTCTGACTAGAATCACCCCAGGTGAAGCCATTAAACATTCTGGAGATTTTGTTAATAAATAACATATTATTATTAACTAGATCTTTTATAAGGAATACAATCTATGAAAGAATGTCCGGTGCTAATCATCTAAAAAGAAAAAAGGAAATCCTACTCAACATCAACATGATCTAAACCTAATAAAATCTACTAAAAATCCATGCCACTATTCCTCCTTGCTATCATCGTCATTAATCCAGCCTCAATGAAACCTGGGTTTCTTGGAAGGCTGCGACTTATCGTCTGAAATAGGTGGAGGTGCATCCTCACGAATGCACATCTTAGTTAGTACTCTATCACCCTTGGGATATGTAAGTGCATTATCTCGGGTCTACTCATGTTGTCTCGTCAACTCTATGCAAAAGGCCTCGTAGTCAATCTCTTGAGGCAAAGTGGGTACAGCAACTCCCCACAGATAATTGTAAATTGATTTGACTATCTCTAGCCATTCTTCTGGCAATGTATCAATAAGGAGGTGGGTGGCCCGATGACTAGTGACCATATGGCATAGTTGTCTTACCTCCCTCCACATTACTAACATCTCCCTAATGTGCTTTCCCACATCATGAGCTGGATTCCACTAATACTCTTCATACTATCTTACGATCTTATATCGACGAAACATCAATGAACACGTCTTCCTATACGTTCTCTTAGTCTGTGCCATCTCAATTATATAAAGTCCAAATAGGTGGGTTCCTAATATCTTTTCGGAGGACGAAATAAACATTCATAATCTAGTCATGTTCTCAAATTTGACTTCTTTGAACATAGATTCTTGTGATTTAAATAGATACGATCACCCAATAACATATCAAATTTCGTTAAAATTATATACTGCAAGTGCACAGGTCACGTTTAAGTAATAAAGTGGACTTTTTGAGTCCGAGTTGTCGATCCCTTAAAGATTGTTTACTAATAAATACACAATTTTAATCAATTTAATTTTAACAGTAAAAACAAACACACAATAAAATTTGATTTTGAAAAATAAGAAAAACTAACTAAAATCTACAAAACAAGAAAACATAAATACTCATAAATTCTTTGAGGAAAACGTGGTTGGGATTCATGGTTTCGCTTAACCGTCACCTAATTAATTTCTCCACAAGTTAATTAATAAATTACGCATTTACTATATTAGACCCGATTTTCCAAGTTTACTTAATTACCTCTCTCAAGCGAAATTAGCCCTAATTGATTGGGTAACCTACTATATATCTATGTCGTTAAAACCAAACAACCGCATTAAAGCTTTGTAAAAATAGTTCAATGGGTCACCTAAGGTTAGAGGTATATCTCTATCCCTTACACAAACCTAGAGTGTTTACTATTTGGTTTAAAATGTACAATCTTCTCTCAAACGATGTACAAATTACTAAATTCAATCATTTAATGGCCAAATAAATGAAAAGCATTCAACATAATAATAAATACACATGAAAATAAGCATTTTAACATTAAAAGTCAAATATTAAAATTAATTAAAGTTAAGTTAAATTTCAACCATAAATCCTAACACAAATAACTTAGCCCATTATATATATGTGATAACAAAGAAGAATAATCATACAATATATCACCAATAGAAGAAAATAATGGAAAAATAATAAGATTATAGATAAACCCTTGTTTGGCTAGATTTTTGAAGATAATGGCTAGCCCTTGATTTTCCGAAATTTTCTCCAACTCCTTAGATGTATTCTCCTTGTGCTCATAATTTTTCCCCCAAAGTACAAGTAAAATGGAATGAAAATGAAAATGAAAATGAAAAAAATGATAAGAAAACAAAGAAAAAAACTGTAGAACACAAACCCAACTCCCTGATTTCCCCTTCAAAACCAGATAATTCAAAATTTTCAACCTAAGTCCTTGGAATTGCACAAAATAATTAAAACAACCCCCAAGTTTTTAAAAGTGGCGCCGTGAGGCAACGCCTAGGCGCCAAGTTTATGTCTAAAACCATTTTTTGGTTTTAATTTTGCAGCCAAGTCCCTAGGTAATTGTACGACATGTCTCTCAACTTTGATCTTATACAATTTGGTCCTCAAATTTTGACTTTCATATCAATTATGCCCTTCATAAATTGCATCCAATATCCTTCAGCTTTTTGCTTTGTTCACCTTGGTCCCCACATTCACAATTTTTACCTACAAAAGCAATAATTATATAATTGTGAGTAGAAATTTGCTCATTTTTTTTTATCAATAATAAGCATATTTAGGTATTAAATAAGTGTACTAAAACACACTTATCAAATACCGCCAAACTTAAGTTCTTACTCGTCCGGAGCAAGATTATCTATTAACACAATCAAGAAATACATGATAAAGATTAACAATGTTAGATAGCTTGCCATAATAATCAACGAGTGTAGAATTATATAATCAATTCACAAATATGCTCCATATAATGCTAGCAAAAATAATTTAAGCTTATCCAATGTTCAATCGGTACGTGTGTGCATAGCCACTTTCATTCATTATCTACATTATGAAAATGTTGTCAAGATGGAAAAAATTTCAAATT
>OU503057.1:21911609-21932716 GCA_912172775.2 Fraxinus pennsylvanica
GAAATAAGATTTAGATTGTCATAATAATAGAAGATAATTCTTTTATATATAAAGTACAATTGAGAATTTCCTATATTCTGATGTACTAGCATCATGACATATTTTGCAATCTTGCTAACTTCGTAGAGTGAATTGATGCAATTTACGACATCTAGGATGGAGTGCAAATTTATTATGATGAGAACGTCCTCTTCAAAGCGATACTCATTTTTCCCATAGATATTAGTAATCGAAACTTGACTCTTTTGAGGCATACAAGATTTGATAAGTTTTGATTTTGAATCAATAAAAAATAGCTCTTAACAGTGTACAAAGTATCGAAGGTGAAAAGGCCAGGAGATGTACAACTATGAAACGCCACTTAGTTGTATTATAACACTTTACGCAATTATTGCAAGCCTGTAAGAATGAGATAAATCATGTTATTTGAATTTACAAAGAACCTTCGGAATTATTTTGGAAGCATTAGGAATCAATATAAATTTTTCCATCAACTTAAAAGTTTTTCAAGTGCAAATAGTTTAAAAAGTTCAAAAAATCATGTAAATGTTTTGTAATTGGCAATTCTGTAAACAAAATGATTGAATTGTACTATATTTAAAAAGTCAAGGATTAATGTACAAATATCTGAAAGTAGGGTTATTAGGTCTAGGGTTCGAGAATGGCAAATGGAGGAAAACAGCGCGGATTTTCGCTAGACTTTTGCCATGGATTGCCTCGAGCGTCAAAAACAGAACCTCCATCGCTTGATTGTCACCCTGCCTTGGCTCTAGCGATAGCCTGTCCCTCGACTGTCACGGAGCTCTCGCTCGAGCGATAGTGTTGTTCGGAAAATTTTTATTTCACGATTTAAAGGCTTTTTTCTTGGCCCATTACTTTTCTAACCTACCTATAAATACCAAAACACATTTGAACGTGAATTTTAAGGTTGATTATTGAGAGGACTTCATCTGAGAGAATACAATCATATTCTTACTTTCAACCTTCATCTTGTGAGATTGTTTTTGGTGAGGAAAACATCGATTCCTTAATCCAAATACCAAACCGTTCTTTCCATCACAATGGTCAAAATTGCTGAAATTCGAGGGAAGTTGACTGGAAGTTCCAGTCGTTGAAAAACGCGGTGTTCTTCATGGATATATAGGAGATAAACGATTTCACAGAGTTAGGAGTTGCTGTAGGAGAGCACAATCTAGGAGAGTTTTGGAAATTGTAGCTGGAAGTTGTGCAGGAGTACAGAATCCAGGAAAGCTGTTGGAAGTGCAGTCAGGACATCAGATAGTACATGTCATCGTCTAGGTTGGTAGACTGTAAGTTACAAATCGTTTATAGTGAATTGTTAACTGGCAAAGTGTCCACAGTTTTTTCTAATTGGGTCTCTCCATGATCATTTCGTATGTTGATTTACTACTTTATTTATTGTTTATGCAATTTGCGGTATTCAAACATACGATTAATTTTGCGGGATTGTTTAACCATCTAGAGATAACAATTGGTGATTTGTTGCTAATTTATTATAATATTTTAAATTCTGCATAATATACCTATTCACCACCCTCTATGTATTGTTAGGGTCGGGCTTCGTAAATTTCATAAGCTTTTGTTGAAAGAAAAATATATTTGACTAAACATGTGCTTTTACAATGTAAATAAAAGAGATGCTATAAACCTTACATTCAATTCTTTCTGACGATTCTACTTTATTTTGTCTAATAATTTGATGAAAACCATTCATATTTGTATCCTATATATATCAGATAATGTCGAGCATTAAACTATCGTTTTTTGAAATGTGCATCATTACCCATCGGCAACATTAACTCAAACATTTTACATTAAATTTTTCCTTCTTCACACTCCAATGACATAAAACATCTAAAATAATATTATTCAGCACTAATTCAAACACCACACATTTATTTATTTTCCTTTTGGAATTCCAATGGCATAAAAGAATAAATGAAATAATATGATTCAACACCAACTCAAACAATCAATATTAATTTATATTTCCACTTAAAATTGCAACAACATTAAGTTGCAAATGAAAATACGATTCAGCTCTAATTCAAACAATATACATTGTTTTTCATTTTCAAAATTCCAACGACATAAATCTATAAATGAAATAATACAGATTCGTTGTATTATGAACTATATACGTACAGAAGGGGATGATAATTTTCATTATACCATGGCTATTGCACATTCTAAACTATGTATACGCGGCGGGGGGGGGGGGGGGGGGGGGNCCAAATGTATGCAAAGAGTAGATTTTGTAAAAGATTGCATTTTCGCAATAAATTTTGGGTATAAATTTCCATTGACATATATACTACTAGAATGATTGAGTTACCGTGTGAGGTAACTATTACCTATTACTAGATCTAAAAAATATTTGTTAATTATTTGCTTTTAATCTTTGTGCGTTTGTTGTCAAATCTTTTCTATACTGTTAGAACTGCACGTGACCTTAGGAATGTTTGTTTGACTATTTTGTATGAATTGTGTGTGTACTGTGCTTGTGGTCATTATTTGGTATTGATGTCAAATGTCGGTATAAGGCAAGTAAGAAAAGTAAGAGGCGTTTTTAACTACAGTATTTTGGATATGTTGAACAAGGCCGTCCTAGGAAAGATAATAGAAGGAAAGAAGATAAGAGAAGTGTGACGAATATTTCCATTGAGTTGAGTTATGACCTGAGTGAAGTTTATAGAGAGTAAATCTAGTTACTACATGTGCATTTGTGTGTAATTCATTTTGCATGTATGTGATTGCTTAATTGTGTTGTATGGTTATATGACATTTCAATATGTTTGATACGTGCATTTGCATGAATTTTTCGAACAATTTAGTTGCTTTGTGTAATGTGATTGCATGCATAGTGGGTTGAGATCTACGGTATACTCCTTTTACTCAATGAGTGGTGTGAAAGAGCGGTAGTGAAAAGAAAGAGGGGCGGCCACTTTCTCCTTTATCTTTATGAGCTAGTGCGATTTGTCACATAATATGGGCCAACCATGCGTGGGTTATCTTCTTCCCCTTTGTGAGCCTATTTGTGAGTGTAGTGAATTAACTGACTTTTTCATTTATTTTCTTCGTGAGTGCCACCTTCACCCTTTCCTTTGAGTGATAAATCCTTCATGGACTTTCTGAGCATTGGTGTTGGAATATACTTGTAGTGCATATGTCGATTCAAATTAAGCCGTAAACATTTGTGATTGCCAAAAGTGTTGATTTTGCCATAGTGGGTTGAGATGCAATAGCAGTAAGTGTGTAGAGAATGTCTTTTGGCAATGTGGAATATAGATGCATGAATGTGCATTGGTGATATTCACGGGGATGTGGAGAGTGATATTTGGACCACGAGTGGTATCACGGAAGACCTAGTACTGGTTGAGTGAGAGAGTGACACTTCTATAACTTTTGTTAGGTGGAGACTCGTTATCTACTTAGTGAACTTAGCATCTATAGTGGTTTACAAGTTAGACATGTGTCACTACAAGAAATTTATACTTTCCCTACAAAATTTCCACAGACAAATTGGAATTTGTAGGAAGATTTCACTTTTTCCCACAAAAATGTCGTTTTGTAAGGGTAAGATTTGCTTCAAAATTTTCAACAGTGAGAGTTGTGCACACGAAAATTTGTACTTTTCCCGAAAAAATTTGAAGTGAATGATATATCTTTGGCCATGAAAAAATTTGACATATTCGTAGGCTAATAATTAATGAAAAGTTTAGTAGGAAAATATTTCCATCTTTTTATTTCCTCCTCCCCTCTTCGTTCTTCCCCTTCCACCCAAACCCTTCTCTTCCAATACACTTATATTTCTCACAGTAAGTCACTGCCTGTAAAATTTTCAATTCACACAATTGAGTTTCTACAACCCCTAAATTTCCCAATCAAATCCAGTCTTTAACGATTGTTAATATTTCTTCCAAAATATGCCTCAAAGACACTTAAAGAACAACAATGATTTGAAGCATATATGGTTTTCCTTATTTGAATATTGGGGATTTTGTTGGAGTTTTTGCCGGCATTGAGGTGCTCATTCGATTGACATTTCCGATTGATATCCAGGGAGTTAGGGGTATAAACAAAAGGTGAAACATACTCAAGGATTTGGAGTATTGGGGGTGGAATTTCATAGATCTGGGTACGTTTTTTTTAATACTGATTTGCTCACAATTTTTAGGAATAATTTATTCCTTGTGCTTTTGGGAGTTGTTCAACTCTTATTTGGGTTTCGAACCTTTAATTCTCTCGTGATTCGAATTGCCATCAAAACTCTCTTTCAATTATGTACAAGTAATTCGTCTTTCCTCTAAATCCAAACCGAGATTGACGTTATTACCATCTCCTTCAATCTATTTAATTTCATCTAAACCTCATTATACTTCAATGACAACTGAGTTTCCATTTCGCAGCGTTTTGTCATAATAGCTCAAGTTTTTTTCCATAACCCATGTCAAAAATCCACAACTGCAACATCAAAACTACAAATTTCATTACTCAAGTTTCAGAAAATAATAATGTTTTAGGTTGTGTTATAGACAGCAAGCACTTTATTCTTGCAAATCTAGCTAAATCATTTCCCCTTCAAAATTCGAGGACAATCTAAATGCAGTGTGTATGTACACAACCCATTGTTTGATGTGGAATGTGAAATTGATGGTCAGATTTCAAGTTATATAGATGAATTTACTTAATGCCTTGTGATAATTTTGACAAACGAAATTTGATGTGCTAGATGACGAAATTGAATCACTTGAATAATGTCATATGGAATATATGGAGATGCAACTGTTGATGTAATTCTCCTAATGAAATAAAGGGATGACTGACGTACAGTTGGGTTTTCAACGATTTTTACAGTGGAAGAAAGCAATGGAAAAGATTCTCTTTTCAGAAGCAAACTAATTTTGTGATATAGGCATAGCCATTTTCTTAACAATGGCCACTATCCAGTCAATACATAGCTTTGTATGTTATAAATTTGGTTCACAGTATGACTTAAGAATTGAAGTAATGACATTTTCTAACCATTCATCAAGTAAACTGTGTTGGTTGCTAATGAAGTGCATAAGGAGTTAGAATTTATGATGAAGTGGGATCGGAAGACAAAATAATTATTTCATGATAACTTTGGGTTTGTCGCTTTTTTGGCGAATTAATAGTCTAATTTGAGTGGAAATGGGCCAAGGATCACAACTCATCACCTTCGGCCACGACGTACGTCGGATTTCGGACAGATTCTATCGTTTAGACTCTCGATTACGCGTTTTTGCCGTTTATGGTAATTTTTATTTTGGTAATATTTCATTCAATAAAATTCGGATTTTGATTCCGTTTGTTGGAGGATGATCCTGAATATTAGGAGTTTCCATTTAAGTTAGAATCTCGAATTTTTCCATTTATGGAAAAATATCGTTTTTTTTATTTTTATTATTTATTTTCCCGAATTTGCTAGGGTGTTGCTATTTAAACCATTGTAAGCCCTTTGAGGCAGACATTATTGAATTGAATAAAAACTTTCGTGAGTTTATCTCATATTTGTAAGGTTGTTCATCTTTCCTATAATCTTCCGCTACGTCAGTTGCTTATTATGGCTACTCTTTGTTTCTTTCTAGTTAGGGATTGTTCCTTTCTAGTTAGGGACATAGAAGTTTAATGCAAATATCTTGCAAGCTCAGTTTTATTACAGCTTTGGTTGTTATTTTATTCTGTAGGTGCTCATATCCTATCCGAGAATGTTTTTGAACCTCGAGCTTCGAATGAACTTCTTCCACAGTGGAAACAGGAGGAGGTTTATTTATCAACCTTTCCATTTCTTTATATAATTCTTATTACGATTACCGCACCATGGATTGAGAATGATGTTGACAAATGCAGCTCAACTAAGCTATACAATATCATGTTAATTTTTATTGTTTTTTTTTTTTTTCAAAGTTTTATTGCAGAGTTGTAGGAAGCACACTCGTGACATTTATCTGAACTTTCAAACTTTTGGAGTTACATTTGCTTGACTGCTATGTTTAGGTGTAATATATTATCTGTTTCGCTCTATTTTTTATTTTTTAATGTTAAATCACTTGCAACTTGTTGACATTTTTGTATGTTGACTCCAGGAATGGTGGGGATAAATCTGTACGGAAGGTAGATCTTTTAATCCAATTACATATTATTGTTTTCTAACAATAACGATGCTTCAGATAACACCAAAGGACAATGTTGAAACTTGTTCTGTCCTTAATCGTGTACACTTCATTTCAACATATTCTTCAAGGATCAGAGGGGATCGTAACCTTGTACTTGCTTTCATATTGTTTAATTTTTTGTTCTTCATAATATTTGTCAGGTCATAAATAAGATGACTAATGTGGGAGCATCCTACTGTTTTGTATGTGTTGGAATCAATTTTTTGGTTGAGGACGCTTATGTTTGTTGTCGAATGGTTTTACTCTTTCTTGTCTGATGTCTTTTCTCTTTCATGCACCGATTCTCACATTCTGACTCATCGACTCTCACTTAGTGTAGGTTAGCAGCTCATAAGTATGACCACCTCATATGTCAGAATCATACCGTCATTTTCTTTTCTTTCTCAATAATATACGAGGTGTCTGAATTATTCCTCAATTATATTGATAAGTGGAAGATATTTGATGAAAAGTTATTGACCCTCTTTTTCGCCTAGCTTCAAGGTTGTGGAAAGTCAGTCGTGCTAGGGGTGGACAAACCTAGAGAAGAGTTGAATTTAGTTTATTTGACATTCTTCAATTTGCGAAAACTATAACAGGATTAGCTGCATATCTAATTCATGATGATGAAATGTTATTTTTTTTTAGGTGCATAATAATAGATACGTAGCATTTTTGCTACACTCTTAAATTTAGTGGTAATCATACTTAGTGAATGATTTTTATTTGTATTTTGGTAAAATATTTTAGATTCAATGTTACATTGATTGACAATATATGTTTTAATTAATTTATTGTCTTTTTGTGTTTTTGTAATATTTATAGTAAGGTTAAAAAAATTAATAAAATATAAATAAAAAATAAAATATGTTCCTACGAATTCTTTCATTATAACTTGCAAATATGTTTTCCTGAAGAAAAAATATTTGTAAAGAAAAATAGGGTTTAACCTACAAAATAATTTTGTAACATGTTATCACGAATATTCTTTCCCATACAAAAAAAAAAAAAAATTTGTAAGGAAGAATACAATACCTGGCCAGTTTTCACGGATTGTTGAAGAAAAGAGAATCTTTAGGGAGTTCATATGATTGCATTGTTACCAAAAACACACTGTTGGAAAACATAGAGTTTATGTTGACGGAAAACCTGAGATTGATTGCAATTGCTTCCAAAATAGTTCCAAAGGTTCTCTCAAAAATTCAAATTAATTTGCTTATCTCCTTATTATATGCGTGCATTTAATGTGCAAAATTTCTATAATTGTTCTCCATCGGATTTCGTTGTTTTACGTCTACTGGTTTTTCTTCCTTGATATTTGAATCAGTGCTGACTATTTTTTTTTTTTATTAATTTACAGATCATAATTACTTATAAATTACTGGAGGACTATTTCATTGATGAAGTTAATACTATGTAATGATTTCATTAACTTTGAATTCCTTGTAAAGTTCAATCTTTTCCAAGACCAATTCTCCATATAGTTGGGGCTTAGGTTGACTTGCATATCCCAAAGTATACATAGTTATGAATGCACAATGTCCATGATTTGATGAAAATTATATGAACCCCCATGTGTTACACAGTTAAGAATGCTTTGTGTCCAAATTATTTCATTTATAGTATTATGTTCAAAGGAAAAAAGGTTAATGTAAATTGTTTGAATTAAACCTGAATCTTATTATTCGTTCTAATTTTATGCTGTTGTAATTTTTAAATGGAAATAAATTAATAAACATTGTTTGGATTAATGCGTCATCATAAATATTATTTT
Organism: Fraxinus pennsylvanica; assembly: GCA_912172775.2. NCBI lineage: Eukaryota > Viridiplantae > Streptophyta > Magnoliopsida > Lamiales > Oleaceae > Fraxinus > Fraxinus pennsylvanica. Next base: position 21,919,584 of record OU503057.1, read on the forward strand.
GTTTCGTCTTTTATGCCATTGAAATGCCAAAAAGGAAAATAAATAAATGTACATTGTTTGAATTAGTGTTGAATCATATTATTTTGTTAATATTTTCTTATATCATTGGAATGCCGAAAGGAGAAAAATTAAAGTAAATTTTATGAGCTATTGTCGTCGACTAGTGATGATGATCATTTCATAATACGAGAGTTCCTCGACAAGGTATATAATTGGAGTTCTAATATTAATGGTTGTCATCAAAATACAAGTGACAAAGACAAAGTAGAATCATTGTGAAGAATTCAAAGTAAGCTTTACGTGCATCTCTTTTATATATATGGTAAAAGCATATGATTGTTCAAATATATCTTTGTTTCAATAAAAAACTTAGCATCTAAGCAATTATATTTTTTTGCAAGGTCTATGTGTAATTCAATGTATTCTGACTGAAAAGAACTATTTTGTTAATTAAATAAATTAATTTCCAAATTGTTGTAATACCACCTCGTCTGGTTTCATAGTTTTACATCTCTTCGATATTTCTCCCTTGATATTTTTGCACAGCTAGTGGCTATTTTTTTTTATGGATTCACAAAGAACAATTTCTTATAACCTTACTGGACAGCAAATTTAATTGTTGAAGTTAGTATCATGTAATACCTGCAACTTTTTCCTAACTCCAATCACTTTCCTGTTATGTACAAAATAGTTTTCTTTGTCTTCGTCGAAGATTAAAACTTTTAATAAGAAAAATAGTTCTATTAAATTAGAAAATATTAAATTCTAACTAATTTTACAAACCTTGCATAAAAGAATTATTTAGATGCTAAGCTTTTGTTGAAACAAAAATGTATTTGACAAAAACAAATGCTTTTACTGTGGAAACAAAAGTGACGCACTTAAAATTTGACGATTCTACTTTAATTTGTCTAATAATTTGATGGAAGCCATTAATATTCAGACCCCATTAATATTTGGAACGTACATCATTACACATCAACAACCCCAACTCAAACAATTTACGTTAAACTTTTCCTCCTCGACATTCAAATGACATGAATGTTGGAATTTGGTTTTAAGATTGGAATTTTAGTTAAGTATAATTTTGAAGAAGTGGCTCGATATCAACTTTGAGCAAATATTCGGACTTAATCCAATGGTCAAATTACAAATGTAAATATACTGACTTTTTACTCATCGAGTAGATCGTCGTAGTATATTTGAAATTTCAAAACCAATTTCGGATGAATGAGAAACTGGAATTCAGCATGTAAGACTGCACCACTCGAGCGATAGGCTCTCTGCATTTTTCGTTCGAGCAATGATCCAGAGATGGGCGAGCGACATGTTGGGTTGCAACCTTTCATGAAAATTTCTGAGTTTTGGGTGTGTTCCTTCAGGACTGTGTTCAACACTTGCATCTCTTCTTTCCTTTCCTTAACTTTTTCATTTCTGATTTCTTTTATCTTTGATTTCAGAATATTGTTAACCTTATTTTTTTGTTTATATTGCAAAGTTTGACTGAAGGATGACACGATTTCATTCAAAATTGGAAAGTGATGAATCCATATTAATTCAGTAAATCATTACGTCATCTTTTGAACTATTTTGGTAAGTCGAATTATGTTTCAATTTCATGAGAATAAAACGGTACGTATTGATATGATATAATATGCACATTATCGGTGTAATATCTCCAACAATAAAATGGCATATAAATAATATGACTCAACACTAATTCAAGTAGCTTACATTTATTTACTGCCCTTTTGGTATTCCAATGGCATGAATGAATAAACAAAATAGTATGATTCAACACTAATTCAAACAATTTATCTTAATTTTATTTTTCCATTTAAAATAACGACAGCATTATATTATAAATAAAAGTATGATTCAGCTCTAATTCAAACAATTTAAATTATTTTTCCTTTTCGACATTACAACGGCATAAAATAATTAATGAAATAATCTGCCCTCTGTTCTTTATGAACTATGTGCATACATGGGGGATGATAATTATTATTAAACCATGGCCATTGTACATTCTGAACTATGTATACTTCGGGGATCATAGGATTCCATATTATAAGGATATGCAAGTCAATATGAACCCCACAGGTATGCAGAGTAGATTTTATAAATGATTGCAATTTTGCAATAAATTTTGGGTATGAATTTCGATAGACATATTAATACTACTAGAACAAGTGTATATGTTATTCACACTTTAAAACAATGCGTGCGCGATGAGTGCGCACCACGAGTAGGTGCAGAATCCAGTGTCCTATGGCCTTTTGATTTAAAAACAGCTTACATTACAGATTATTTAGATGTATCATTATTGGAAAAACCGTATACATGACTAATTATATCAAATAATTGGAAGACATATCTTGAATTCTCGCATTGACTCTAGTTCTTATTTGCCAAATATTTTGATGATAACCTTTCAATTTTAAACCCAAGTTTGCCCTGTTGCAACATACTTTTAATTTTTTTAAGGAAGCTCTCATTCGCAAGAAATGATACTTGTAGATGCTATCATTTTTTATAGGTTCATCTAAACAACCTACGTTTTCTTTACAAATACGATTTAGATTGTCATAATAATAGAAGATAATTCTTTTATCTATAAAGTACATTTGAGAATTTCCTATATTCTGATGTCCCAGCATCATGACATATTTTGCAATCTTCCTAACTTCATAGAGTGAATTGATGCAATTTACGACATCTAGGATGGCATGCAAATTAATTATGATGAGAACGTCTTCTTAAAAAGCTATACTCATTTTTTCCCCATTAGTAATCGCAACTTGACTCTTTTGAACATGATATGCAATCTTCTTTACCCTTGTAAAAGATTCAAATTTTTTAATAAGAAAAATAGTTCTATTAAATTAGAAAATATTAAATTCTAGCTCCTCTTACAAACCTTGCATAAGAATTATTTAGATTCTAAGCTTTTGATGAAACAAAAATATATTTGAATAAACACGTGCTTTTAAAATGTAAATAAAAGAGATGCTATAAACCTTACATTCAATTCCTACTCTATTTTGTCTAATAATTTGATGACAACCATTAATATTTGAATCCTATATATATACATATAATGTCGAGCATTAAACTATCGTTATTTGAAATGTGCATCATTACCCATCGGCAATATTAACTCAAATATTTTACATTAAATTTTTTCACACTCCAATGACAAAAAACATCTAAAATAATATGATTCAACACTAATTCAAATAGTGCACATTTATTTATTTTCCTTTTGGAATTCCAATGGCATAAAAGAATAAATGAAATAATATGATTCAACACTAACTCAAAACAATCAATACTAATTTATTTTTCACTTAAAAATTACAACAACATTAAGTTGTAAATGAAAATACGATTCAGCTCTAATTCAAACAATATACATTGTTTTTCATTTTCAACATTCCAACGACATAAATCTATAAATGAAATAATACAGATTTCTTGTATTTTCAACTATATATGTACACAAGGGGATGATAATTTTCACTATACCATGGCCGTTGCACATTCTGAACTATGTATACAAGGTGGTCACAGTATTCAAAATGAAAAAAAATACGCAAGTCAACACGAACCCCAACTGTATGCAGAGAGTAGATTTTGTAAAAGATTGCAATTTCGCAATAAATCTTGGGTATAAATTTCCATCGACATATATACTACTAGAATGATTGTGTTTTGTCTAGTGTATATGTCTCTTTAATCTTTAGATCAATGAATGTGTGATGAATGTGCGCACGAGTTAGTATAGAATCTATTGTCCTATGGCCTTTTTATTTGAAAACATCTTGCAATATAGATTTTTTAGATGTATCACTTATTGGAAAAAGTATATACACAAATAATCTTATATCAATTAGAAATAAAAGAGACAAATAGAAGATATACCTAGAATTCTTCACAACAATTCTATTAAGACTATTGTGTAGGATATTTATTTACTTTTCGTATTAGAAGATATTATGTGGGGTGACATTAGATTTGGAGTTATCGTGTGAGATAACTATTACTTGTTACTAGATCTAAAAATTATTTGTTAATTATTTGCTTTAAATTGTTTGTGTGTTTGTTGTCAAATCTTTGATATACTTTAGAACTGCATGTGACCTTAGGAATATTTGTTTGACTATTCTCTATGAATTGTGTCTGTAATGTGCTTGTGCCATTATTTGGTATTGATGGTAAATGTTGGTATAAGGCAAGTGTGAAAAAGTAAGAGGTGTTTTTAACTACAGTATTTTGGATATGTTGAACAAGGCTGTCTTAAGAAGGAAAATAGAAGGAAAGAAGATGAGACAGGTGCGACGAAAGTTGCCACTGAGTTGAGTTATGACTCGAGTAAGGTTTATAGAGAGTAAATCTAGTTACTATATGTGCATTTGTGTGTAATTCATTTTGCATGTATGTGATTGCTTAACTCTGTTGTATGGTTATATGACATTTCAATATATTTGATATGTGCATTTACATGAATTTGAGAACAATCTAGTTACTTTGTGTAATGTGATTGCATGCATAGTGAGTTGAGATCTACGGCATAATCCTTTTACTCAATGAGTGGTGTGAAAGAGCGGTAGTGAAAAGAAAGAGCGGTAGCCACTTTCTCCTTCATCTTTGTGAGCTAGTGTGGTTTGTCACATAATATAGGGCAACCATGCGTGTGTAATCATCTTCCTCTTTGTGAGCCTCTTTGTGAGTGTAGTGAATTAACTGACTTTTTTATCTATTTTCTTCGTGAGTGCCACTTTCACCCTTTCCTTTGAGTGATAAATCCTTCGTGGACTTTTTGAGCATTGGTGTTCGAGTATGCTTGTAGTGATAAATCCAAAAGTGTTGATTTTGCCATAGTGGGGTTGAGACGCAATAGCAGTAAGTGTACAGAGCATGTCTTTTGGCAATGTGGAATATAGATGCATGAATGTGCATTGGTGATATTCACGGGGGATGTGGAGAGTGACATTTGGACCACGAGCGGTATCACTGAAGACCTAGTACAGGTGGAGTGTGAGAGTGACACTTTTATAACTTTTGTTAGGTGGAGACTCATTATTTACTTAGGTTGAGAAAAAGCGAGGTAGAGATAGAGGATGATTATTCAGTGAACTTAGGATCTATAGTGGTTTACTAGTTAGACATGCATCACTACAAGAAATTTCTACTTTCCCTGCAAAATTTCCACTGATAAATTTGTAGGCAGAGTTCACTTTTCCCATAGAAATGTCATTTTGTAAAGGTAAGATTTGCTTCAAAATTTTCAATAGTGAGAGGAGTTGTGCACACAAAAAATTGTATTTTTCCCAACAAAATTTGAAGTGTAAGATATATCTTTTGCCAACGAAAAAATTTGACATATTCATAGGCTAATAATTAGCGAAAATTTGGTAGGAAAATATTTCCATCTTTTTTTTTTCCCTCCTCCTCCCCTTCCACCCGGTCCCCAAATTTCCCAATCAAATACATTCTGTAACGATTGTTAATATTTCTTCCAAAATATTCCTCAAAGACACTTGAAGAACAACAATGATTTGAAGCATATATGGTTTTCCTTAATTGAAATTTGGGGATTTTGTTGGAGTTTTTGCCGGCGGTGAGGTGCTCGTTCAATTGACGTTTCCGATTGACATCCAGGGAGTTAGGGGTACAAACAAAATGTGAAACATGCTCAAGGATTTGGAGTGTTGGGGGTGGAATTTCATAGATATGGGTGTGGTTTTTTTTTTAAATACTGATTTGCTCACAATTTTTCGGAATAATTTATTCCTTGTGCGTTTGGGAGTTGTTCAACTCTTATTTGGGTTTCGAACTTCTAATTCTCTCGTGGTTTGAATTGTCATCAAAACACTCTTTCAATCATGCTACGGGTAATTCGTCTTTCCTGTAAATCCAAATCGAGATTGACATTATTTTCATCTCCTTCAATCAATTTAATTTCATCTAAACCTCATTATACTTCAACCACAACCGAGTTTCCATTTCACAACGTTTTGTCATAATAGCTCAAGTTTTTTCCATAACCAATGTCAAAAATCCACAACTAAAACATCAAAACTACAAATTTCCTTACTCAAGTTTCAGAAAATAATAATTATTCTTGCAAATTTAGCTAAACATTTCCCCTTAAAAATTTGAGGACAATCTAAATGCAGTGTGTATGTACACAACCCATTGTTTGAAGTGGAACGTGAAATTGATTGTCAGATTTCAAGTTATATAGATGAAGTTACTTAATGCCTTGTGATATTTTTGACAAATGAAATTTGCCATTCTGTGCTAGATGACGAAATTGAATCACTTGAATAATGTCATATGGAATATATGGAGATGCAACTGTTGATGTAATTCTCCTAATGATATAAAGGGATGACTGACGTACATTTGTGTTTTCAACAATTTTTACAGTGGAAGAGAGCAATGGAAAAGATTCTCTTTTCAGAAGCAAACTAATTTTGTGATATAGGCATAGCCATTTTCTTAACAATGGCCACTATCTAGTCAGTACATAGCTTTGTATGTTATAAATTTGGTTACTTGAGAATTGAAGCAATGACATTTTCAAACGATTCATCAAGAAAACTTTGTCTTGCTTGCTTATTACGGCTACTCTTTGTTTCTTTCTCGTAAGGCAGTGGCGGATGCAGAAGTTTAAAGTTAGGGGGCACAATCGAACTTGCAAAGAAGTTGGAAAAAATTTTACAATATAAAAATTACGTCCAAAAAAACCATACCCCATGTAATTTTGCATCCGAAAATTTAAATGGGATATGACTTTTTCAGACGTAAAATTTCGAAAGTTTTTTGTGTTATATTCCATAAAAAATTTCCTAATAAAATAATGAAAATTACACTGAGAAATTTGTATCGTAAAAATAATAAATGTTAATGAAATAATTGAATTCTTTTAAAGAAAATGCGAGTTAGACGTCTTTTTTTTAAGACTCACATTTAACACATCTTTAACTATTTTCGACATCTGTTTGGACTATTCGATATGTCTATAATGTGGTTGTCAAAATAAGCTTTGAGATAATATAAGTAATTTGTAGATTCGATTAGCGTACGATTGTCGAAGAATTTTAAAGTTAGCAAGTTATTTAAATTTTCGAAATACTAACTTTTAAAGGCCTACTTTGACAAGTTGTAATATTTTCTATGATTGATTGTCCCGTACGCCATTGACGACGTAGAAAACTAGACTGTGACCAGTTCGAAATGGTATTAAGAATGCAATATTGATTTCGTTTTACATCTCATAATGACTTCGAAAATTGAAACAAAAATATAGAAAATTCACCGGTGAAAGAAAAAAGGAGCAAAAGTTGGGGGTCATGTGACCCCCCAAGCCACCCCTTATTACATATGTCGTCCGCCCATGTAGCTAGGGACATAGAAGTTTAATGCAAGTATCTTGCATGCTCAGTCTTATTACATCTTTGGTTGTTTATCAACCTTTCCATTTCTTTATATAATTCTTATTACCATTACCGCACCATGGATTGAGAATGATGTTGACAAATGCAACTCAACTAAGCTATACAATATCTTGTTAATTTTTATTGATTTTTCTTTTTTTTTTTTCGAAGTTTTATTGCAGAGTTGTAGGAAGCACACCCGTGACATTTATCCGAACTTCCAAACTTTTGGAGTTACATTTGCTTGACTGCTATGTTTAGGTGTAATATATTATCCGTTTCGCTGTGTTTCTTATTTTTTAATGTTAAATCACTTGGAACTTGTTGGGGATAAATCTGTATAGAAGGTACAGTGGGGATAAATCTGTATAGAAGGTAGTTCTTTTAATCCAATTATTTATTATTGTTTTCTAACAATAACATGCTTCAGATAACACCAAAGGAAAAATTTATTGTCCTTTTGCGTTTTTATAATATTTACAATAAGGTTTAAAAAATTACTAAAATATAAATAAAAAATAAAATATGTTCCTACGAATTCTTTCATAATAACTTGCAAATATGTTTTCCTCAAGAAAAAATATTTGAAAAGAAAAATAGGGTTTAACCTACAAAATAATTTTGTAACATGTTATCACGAATATTCTTTCCTATACAAAAAAATATTTGTAAGGAAGAATACAATTTGGCCTACAACATAATTTGTAGGAAAAAGTGAAACCATTTTGTGGGCAAAATTAACTTTAGCAGGCGACTGATTTTGTTGGGGGAAAACCTATGCGACAAATTGTATTCATCTCCAAAGGGTTCATAGGGAAAAACTTTAGCCACAAATTTCAAAAATTTGTCATCTTTTACCTATGCCCTCAACGTTTGTTCCACAAATGTGGCTATAAAATATTTTCGTCTCCAAAGATTTGTCCGACAAATACGATCCGTTCCCTACGAATAATCTTTGTAGGGAAAGCATAAATTTCTTGTGGTGTGTTAATGATCATCCTAGTGAGCATGGTGGATGATAAGAGGAGATATGTGTTCTCGAGGTGTGAGTAACATGTAATGGGATAAGATAAGTATGGTGAGATTTTTTCGTGGGGTCATTTATGCATTTGTTGCATATGTAGTGACCGTTTAGTTGATTAACTTAGTGTTAGTCTATATAAACTTGTTTGAAAACTTGTGTTATCCTATGTTATATCTACATCGCATATTCAGTTGCTCTTAATAGATTACTATGATTACTTGCTTTTACTTTGGTGTTCTTGACCTAAGCTCTGGTGAGTATATGGAGCGGGTATATTTTGTGTTTCTAGTTCGAGACACGAGGTAAGGACTGTGATATCAATTTTATTTGGTTACCTTGATTAGGCAAGTATAAACTTTGAGTTTTATTTACTTGCAAGTTGAAAGTAGAAATTTGTTGGGTTTTGATATAATAAGATGATTTTAAAAGATATCGGGAATTTTACTGACACCAAAGTGATGGCTCGACGCTGAAACAACTTGAGCCATTTGAAGCAACTTAATTAAATTAATATTGTCCATGGCCTAACACTCATGGATGGCGTACGTTGTGGTTTTGGATTGGTGGTGATATTTTGGCCCATTGGTTAGTATGTGGCTTTTGGAATGTAACCCACTTAGCCTTTGGGATTGTTGGCCCAAGTATTGCCATAGCCCATGTTTCCTTAAATTAACCCACCCTTTATACTGCTGCATTTTTTGTGCTCTGTGTGTGTGTGAAGTTTGCAATAGAAAGAAAAGAGAGACAGACATATTGGTGAGAGCAATTGAGAGCTATGCTTGGTGAGTTTTTTGGCATCTTCCTTCTTCTTCTCTCCCTTTGCGATATTGAAATACCACCACCATTAGAATCTCCATTGTGGGGTGAAACTTGAGGCAACCAAAGTGAAGGAAGGGTGTGGGTCGAGCCGAGGTCGGGTGGTGTTCATTAGATGGTTTTTCAGAACCTAGATTCAAGATTACTCGAAGTTTCTGCCCAACAATTTCAATTGTCGTAGACTCAACCAGGGAGTGCTTTCTATATGTTTTAATGGTAGATGGCTACATCCCACCAAAGGTGGAGAGGATGGCTCCAAACTCAAGAATGAATGGAAGAATGACCCAGTTAGGCAACATCATACAACCTTCACAACCTCTTGTTCTCCCACAAGTGAATCCAGAGCTTCTTCCTGTATCTCCATCAATAGTCGCTGATCCAGGGCCTGGACCTTCAAAACTTTCTCAAGATGGGATGCCCAGTTCTGGCTCCTTTCATGATCTTCATATTGTCAGTCTGTTATACTGGTCCTTAACTAGTAAATTTTAGACTTTCAAAAAATTTATTGATTACACGTGTAAGCCGTGCTGTGGGTGAATATGATGCTCAATTTGTTTTCTTGTATTGAATCCATTGAAGACGATGGTAGAGTTTTTGAGATTGGCACAAGAGATTGAAGTCAACTTGAAATACTATCTCTTTTGTTTTTTTATGTATAAAAATCACTCATCGGAAATTCACTCGTTCAAAGGAAGCATAGTAAATGATTTTTTCCAGCTGTAGGAGACAATAGATCAAATTAATAAGATTTAGATTGTGAAAACAATATAAGATAAATCTTATATAGTGTATGTTGGAAAACTTCCAAGATTCTCAAGTATGAGCATCATGATATATATCTTGCAATCTTCCTAACTTAATAGAGTTAATTGATGCAATTTACAGCATCTAGGATGGCATGCAAATTAATTATCATCAGTTGTTTGATGTAGAGTCTTTATAGTATGGTTAGCAAACAAGTCCTTGAAAAGGCAATGCTTTTTTCCCATTACTATTAGTGACCGAAACATGATTCTTAATTTTAATCATTATGTGCAATATTGGGGAAGCACACAAGATGTGATCAGGAAATGTGATTTGTGAATCAATAAAACATAGCCCTTAGCAGTGTACAAATTATCATAGGAAAAAAAACCTGGAGATGTGAAACCATGAAACCCCTCTTAGTTGTATTCTAATGCACGTCCGTGAGAACGAGATAAACATGTTAATATAAATTTATAGAAAACCCTTGGAACTATTTCTGAAGCATTGGCAATCAATCTGAATTTTTCCATCAACTTAAAACTTTTACAAGCGTGTCGCCAAGGAGCGTTGCAGCCAAATTCAATTTCTATCACAAGAGGCGGTGCTTGTAGATGCTATCATCTATTCTAAGTTTGTCTTAACAACATACTGTTTTTACTTGACTCAATGTTAATTGCTTTTAACATACATTGTTAATTGCTTTTAACATTTCGAAATTGTATCACTATGTTTATAAACTCAATCAGATTGGACAATACGAGCCTGCGGCAGTAAAAGATAACATTTCAAGAGTGTGACCCTACAGAAGGTGCTTTCTATCTGTTTTTAATGGTAGATGGCTACATTCTACAAAAGGTGAAGAATGTGATCCTCCTCTCAAGAATAAACTGGACAATAATAATTCTCAGTTGGGTAACATCAGACAACCTTCACAACCCCCTGTTCTTCCACGAGTGAATCCAGAGCTTCTTCCTATGTCTCCATCAATAGTAGCTGATCCAGAGCCTGGACCTTCAAAACTTTCTCAAGGTGGGTTGCCCAGTTCCAGCTCCTTTCTTGATCTTCACTTTGTGAGTCTGTTATACTGGTCCTTAACTTTTAAATATTAGACATTCAAAAAGTTTATAGTTTACATGGAAATTTCTTTTCAGTGAAGTGCTGTGGGTGAATATGATGCTCCATTTGTTTGCTTGTATTGCAGCCATTGAAGACGACTGAAAAGTTTTTGAGATTGGCACAAGAGACTGAAGTCAATTTGAAATGCTACCTCCTATTTTTTTATATGTATAAACATCACTTATCCAAATTTCACTCATTCAAAGGAAGCACAATTAATGCAGAATTGTTACAATATTCCAGCGGTAGAAGAGAATAGATCAATTAATAAGATTTAGATAGTCATAATAGTAGATAATTCTTATATAAAGTAGATTGGAGAACTTTTTATATTCTCAAGTACGAGCATCATGATATATCTTGCAATTTTCCTAACTTTCTTGAGTGAATTGATGCAATTCACGACGTCTAGGATGACATGCAAATTAATTATGATGAATTGTTTGACATAAAGGTATTCATAGTACGGCTAGAAAAACAAGTCCTCTAAAACGCAATGCTCTTTTCTCTTCTAACTTCTATGTGCTATATGGTATGATAAGTAATTGTGATTCGTGAATCAATTAAAAATAGCACTTAGCATTGTACAAAATATTAAAGGATAAAAAACCTAGAGACGTAGAACTATGATACCCCTCTCACTTGTGTAACAACATGTCGCACATTTAATGCACACCTGTAAGAACGAGATAATCATGTTAATTTCAAATTATAGAGAACCTTCGGAAATATTTGGGAGCATTTGAAATCAACTTTTTTCTAACTCCAATCACCTTCATTTAATGTAAAAATAGTTTTCTTTTGTCTTTGTAGAAGATTTAAAATTTTTAGTCAGCAAAATGGTTCAACTAAATAACTTTACAAACCCTGCCTTAATGAATTATTTAGATGCTAAGCTTTTGTTGAAACGAAAATATATTTGACTGAACATGTGCTTTTACAGTATTAATGATAGAGATGTGCATAAAACGTACTTTGAATTCTTTGCAATGATTCTACTTTAATTTTCTAATAATTCAATGACAACATTAATATTCAAACACTATTTATATTTATATACCTACAACGTCGAGCAGTCAACTCTCATTATTTGGAATATACATCATTATGCATCGACAACAATTAACTTGTTTGCTAATGATACTTTTCCAAGACCTTCGCGTCAAACAATTAACTGTCCCGAATTTTCATGCGGATCTAGATATCGTATATTGCGTTAGTTCACCCTTCGAAGTAAGGAAGACTGCAAGATATATGATGATGTTCGTAATAGCAAAAATAAGAATTATCTTCCCTTTTTAAGAAAACTTAATCTCATTATTTCATTAATTGTGATGTATTCATTGGAATACGGTAATTAGAAAATCTATTATTGTGCTTCCTTTGGAATGAGCAATTTTGGATGAGTGTTGAAGGAATACGTACAAAAAAAGGAGTGGTAGCATTTCAAATTGAGTTACATTCACATGGATGTCTGACCATTGTGATGTAGGAGGATTCGAGTCAGACGAGACTGAGCTGTCTGATAGTACGTTAATGACCCTGAGATACCATGAGTTGGCAGATGAGCGCAAAATTGGCAAATAATCATCTACCTTTCCTAATTGGGGCCTTTTTGGATACGTTTCGGTATTTTGGCCATAACTTTGGCTACGGTTGTCAGAATCACGCCCACCCCAATTCGGAAAGATCGGTTTCGAGGCCAAATTTAGCTGTTTTCCCTTTCGAATTATCAATTTAAGTTATTTTTTTGCTATTTTTAGTAATATTTCAATTTCTTTTTTGACATAGATTACGATCTCAAATTAAGCCAGATTTTTGGGATCTTATTTCCGTCATTACGTTTTTCATTTTGGTGTGAATAATATGATTTTGCTATTTTTGGTAAAATTTCGCAAATTATTATTTTCTAGCTATTAAACCCGGCTTGTGGGTTATTTTCATTCAATTGTTGAATAATAAAGATTTTCTCATTTTTTTTTTTT
>OU503057.1:21933219-21952321 GCA_912172775.2 Fraxinus pennsylvanica
CCCTGAGATACCATGAGTTGGCAGATGAGCGCAAAATTGGCAAATAATCATCTACCTTTCCTAATTGGGGCCTTTTTGGATACGTTTCGGTATTTTGGCCATAACTTTGGCTACGGTTGTCAGAATCACGCCCACCCCAATTCGGAAAGATCGGTTTCGAGGCCAAATTTAGCTGTTTTCCCTTTCGAATTATCAATTTAAGTTATTTTTTTGCTATTTTTAGTAATATTTCAATTTCTTTTTTGACATAGATTACGATCTCAAATTAAGCCAGATTTTTGGGATCTTATTTCCGTCATTACGTTTTTCATTTTGGTGTGAATAATATGATTTTGCTATTTTTGGTAAAATTTCGAAAATTATTATTTTCTAGCTATTAAACCCGGCTTGTGGGTTATTTTCATTCAATTGTTGAATAATAAAGATTTTCTCATTTTTTTTTTTTTGTGTTATTCTCTTGCGTTCTTCTCTGTTATTGTCTATTGGTTCCAGCAAGAATTCAAAGTAAGTCTTTAATCTGTCTATTTTATTTCAAATGTGAGATAATATCATTCGTGTATTTAGTTTATCCAGTACAGTTGTAAGTGATGTAGTATCTAAAAATCCTATCATGCAAGATGTTGTCGAGTCAAAGGTCATAATAGGGTTCCTGCGCACTGATCTGGTATACAGTGATATGGTTAAGAAACCCATGCACTAGAAGAACTCAATTATCTTAGTAGTACACCTTGATTTACTATAGCGCCACGATTTAATGAAAATTATGAACCCTATGTGTACATAGTTAAGAATGTACCATGTCCATATTATTTCATTTATAGTTTTATGTAGTTGGAATGTTGAAAAGGAAAAAAAAATAATGTAGATTTTTTGAATTAGAGAAGAATTGTATTATTCATATGTAATTAAACGATGTTTTAAATTTAAAAAATAACAAATGAATATACATAGTTTGAATTAACGTTGAATAATATTATTTCTTTTATCATTTTATGTCATTGGAATGTCAAAAGGACAACAAATTAATGTGAACTTTGAATTAGTCTGGAATCATATTATTACGTTAATCGTTTTATGTCATTGGAAATGTAGCAAAGGAGAAAAAATTAAAATAAGTTTTTTGAGTTAGTGACGTCGATGAGTGGTCGTGTACATTCCACAACACCATGGTTGACTGCTCAACGTTATAGTTATAATACCATAGTTTACTGCATGGATTGTTATAATACCACCTAGTCGGGTTTCATTGTTTTACGTCTCTTTGATTTTCTCCCTTGATATTTTGTAAATGCGAATGACTATTTTTATTGATTAACAAATCAAAATTGCGTAATAGACTTACTAGATGTTATATTTAATTTTTAAAGTCGATATCTCTTAATAATTTCTTTTCGTTATAAACTTCATAAACAATAATTTATTTTTGAAGATTATTATTCATTATAATTTTATGCCATTGCAATTCTGAAATGGAACATAAATTAACATATATTTTTTGAGTTATTTTTGAATCATGTTGTTTCTTTTATCTTTTTATGTAATTGGAATGCCGAAAGGAAAATAAATGTTCATTGTTTGAATTAGTGTTCAATCATATTATTTCTTTAATCACTTTACGTCCTTGGAAAGTCGAAAGGGAGAAAATATCCATGTAAATTTTTGAGATAGTGTCAATAAGTGACGATGGATATTCCAAAACATGAAAGTTGAATGCTCAACATCGTGCGACTAAAAATGGTGTCCAAATACAAAGTATAATCATGGCAAAGAATTAAGAGTAAGTTTTTTGTGCATCTCTTTTATTTGAACTCTAAAAGCATATGATTAGTCAAATATATTTTTGGATGTGTTAGGAAAAAGTTGTACGTATGTTCATCGACAAGGACTTGGCTAGTTTTCACGGATTGTTGAAGAAAAGAGAATCTTTAGGGAGTTAATATGGTTGCATTGTTACCAAAAACACACAGTTGGGAAAACTTAGAGTTTATGTTGACCGAAAACTTGAGATTGATTGCAATTGTTTCAAAAATAGTTCCAAAGGTTCTCTCAAAAATTCAAATTACTTTGCTTATCTCCTTATTATATGCGTGCATTTAATGTGCGAAATTTCTATAATTCTTCTCCATCGGATTTCGTAGTTTTACATCTACTGGTTTTTCTTCCTTGATATTTGGTTCACAGCTGACTTTTTTTTTTTTATTAATTTACGGATCACAATTACTTATAAATTACTAGAGGACTATTTCATTGATGAAGTTAATACTATGTGTAAGGGATTTGAGCCTCAAGAACACGCGGAAGCAATCAATTACTCACCAAGAATAACCGAGAACAATTTACACAAAGAAAATCAATTGTTACAATGGGCTCAGAAATTCACAAAGACATTGTACCCGTCTGTACAATATAGTAGCGGCCTCAAAACACCCAAACCCTAAGATAATAAACCAAGAAGCTACTTCAATGGCCCCAATCGAACAAATCAATTGGTATCACAAAGAACTCGAGAAACTCCCCTCTCAATCACTAAGATAATTTCACAAAGAAATAATATTCACTGAGAACAAATCATTGAGGAAGGAAACGAGCAGAAAATGCAAAGGCCGAACACACAGTAGCCTTTTTCTAACGCACATTGCAAGGAAGAATGGGAGCCCTCTGTTTCTCGCACAAAACTAGAGAATGATGAAAATGAATCTGCCAACAGAAATGGACCAGCAAGAATATATAAAGGTCCCAACCATCAACCAACTAGTTCAGCCCATTAATCAACTAATTAACTAATAAGCCCACTTATCAACTAAGCAGCCCATTTGTTAACCGGGCCAGAGCAACTAACTTGGATTTATTACTTGGGCTTGGGTTTTGGGCCTGAAACTAATATTGTGTTATTGGGCAATGGTAATGTATCCGTTCCAACAATATTGGGCCAAGTCCATTTCATCATCGCCCCATAGTTGAATATAAAAGACAAAATTGGCATCAATATTCAACACTATGTAATGATTTCCTTAACTTTGAATTCCTTGTAAAGTTCAATCTTTTCCAAGACCAATTCTCCATATAGTTGGGGTTTAGGTTGACTTGCATAGCCTTATCATTTCTAGAATTACGATCCCATTGTATACCTAGTTATGAATGTACAATGTCCCTGATTTGATGAAAATTATGTACCCCCATGTTTACACAGTTAAGAATGCTTCGTGTCCAAATTATTTCATTTATAGTATTATGTTCATAGGGAAAAAGGTTAATGTAAATTGTTTGAATTAAACCTGAATCTTATTATTCGTTCTAATTTTATGCTGTTGTAATTTTAAAATGGAAATAAATTAATAAACATTGTTTGAATTAATGCTGACTCATATATATTATTTTGTTTAGTCTTTTATGCCATTGGAATGCCAAAAAGGAAAATAAATGAATGTACATTGTTTGAATTAGTGTTGAATCATATTATTTTGTTAATATTTTCTTATAACGTTGGAGTGCCAAAAGGAGAAAAATTAATGTAAATTTTATGAGTTAGTGTCCTCGACTAGTGATGATGAACATTTCATAATATGAGAGTTCCTCGACAAGGTATATAATTGGGGTTCATATATTAATGTTTGTCATCAAAATACAAGTGACAAATACAAAGTAGAATCATTGCGAAGAATTCAAAGTAAGTTTTATGTGCATCTCTTTTATATATATTGTAAAAGCATATGATTTTTCAAATATATCTTTGTTTCAATAAAAAACTTAGCATCTAAGCAATTATGTTTTTTGCAAGGTCTGTGTCTAATTCAATGTATTCTGACTGAAAAGAACTATTTTGTTGATTAAAGAAATTAATTTACAAATTGTTTTGATACAAAGCCACAAAGCCCATCTCCCAACATGGCTGATGTCCTGATGTCTCTGACCAACCAAAATAGCCAATTCTGTCCTGA
This sequence comes from Fraxinus pennsylvanica, assembly GCA_912172775.2. NCBI lineage: Eukaryota > Viridiplantae > Streptophyta > Magnoliopsida > Lamiales > Oleaceae > Fraxinus > Fraxinus pennsylvanica. Next base: position 21,937,158 of record OU503057.1, read on the forward strand.
TAAAGTTGATCGTAGGATTTGAACCCTCTAATGAAATTCAAAATTTCCCTCATTGCTGGGGACTCCATGCCAAAATATTGTTTGCCAAACTAAGCAACGCTAGAACCTCCATTTGTTTTAGGTTCAGTTCGAACATATGTTACGCTTAGAGTAGTGGGTGATGGAACGACACTATTTCCATTTTGACCCAACATCTCAGTGGCAGTGGACTGATCATCTCGCTTCCACTGAAAACTCCTTGCACCTGGCTTGATTGGCACACGAGCCCTGTATACGTTGGGAATGTCTCTTGCAAAAGGAACTCGTCTGGCTTCATAGTTTTACATCTCTTGGATATTTCTCCATTGATATTTTTGCACAGCTAGTGGCTTTTTTTTATTTGATTCACAAAGAACATTTTGTATAACCTTACTGGACAGCAAATTTAATTGTTGAAGTTAATATCATGTAATACCTGCAACTTTTTCCTAACTCCGATCACTTCCCTGTTATGTAGAAAATAGTTTTCTTTACCATTTTGTATAACCTTTCATGAAAATTACTGAGTTTTAGTTGTGTTCCTTCGCCAACAACCCTTCATGCTCTATATATAGGACCCTTCGGACGTTTATTTGTAATTACATATCATTCTTTTCATTTTATGTTGCATAAAACACTTCATCAAAAGTGGTTTCTTCGCATAAAATTCATAGTTTGGAAAAGAGAGCATCCGTTCGAGTTCATTGGCCTAAATCATTTGGAGTGCTCCTATGACTTGACATGGTTGTTTTATCTTGGGAGACAGTTGCCGAAAAACATTAGCACCAATGCGAGGCAAATCCATCTTAACAAGGACAAAATGTTCAACACTTGCCTTGGCCAATCGCATTACTTGCATCTCTTCTTTCCTTATCTTTCTCTTTTCTGATTTCATTTATGTTTGATTTCAGAATATTGTTAACCTTATTTATTTGTTTATATTGCTAGGTTTGATTGATGAATGACATGCTTTCATTCAAAATTGGAAAGTGATGAATCCATATTAATTCGGTAAATCATTACGCCGTCTTTTCAACTATTTTGGTAAGTTGAATTATGTTTCAATTTCATGAGCATAAAACGGTACGTATTGATATGAATATAATAGCACATTATCGGGGTAATATGCCCAACAATAAAACGGCATATAAATAATACGATTCAACACTAATTCAAGTAGCTTACATTTATTTATTGTCCTTTTGGCATTCCAATGGCATGAATGAATAAACAAAATAGTATGATCCAACACTAATTCAAACAATTTATCTTAATTTAATTTTTCCATTCAAAAATAAGAACAGCATTATATTATAGATTAAAATATGATTCCGCACTAATTCAAACAATTTAAATTATTTTTCCTTTTCGACATTACAACGGCTTAAAATGATAAATGAAATAATATGCCCTCTGTTCTTTATGAACTATGTGCATACATGGGTGATGATAATTATTACTAAACCCTGGCCATTGTACATTCTGAACTATGTATACTTGGGGGATCATAGGATTCAAAATGATAAGGATATGTAAGTCAATGTGTGCGCGATGAGTGCGCACCACGGGTAGGTACAGAATCTAGTGTCCTATGGCCTTTTGCTTTGAAAATATCTTACATTAAAGATTATTTAGATGTATCATTATTGGAAAAACCATATACATGACTAATTATATCAAATAATTGGAAGACATATCTTGAATTCTCGCAATGATTCTGGATCTTGTTTGCCAAATATTTTGATGATAACCTCTCGATTTTAAACCCAAGTTTGCCCTGTTGCAACATACTTTTAATTTTTTTAAGGAAGCTCGGATTCACAAGAGATGGTATTTGTAAATACTATCATTTTTTTCTAGGTTCATCTAAACAACCTACTATTTTTACTTGTCTGTGTAGTTTTTCTTTGCTAAGTTTTAGTTACAAAGAACTCTTAACGGGGGTTCAAATCATATAATTTAATTAAGTTTCATGAATTCGTGCTTTGATATATTGCAAATTTTGCAGATCTCTCGGTTTATCTCTAAAAAAGCAGGAAATATTGTCCAGACATTCATTTTAGGCCAAAATGGTCTTCACAGTACATGGATGGGGCCAAGAGCTGAATGTTACGAAAATATTTTTTGTTTGAATTACCGTAAGTGCACGGTTCATTAACATGTAGTAAAATGGATCTAGAGTCCAAGTATCGTACACAAAGAGATCGTACTAATTTAAATTCAAATTAACCTCACCTTAACCGAAACAGTGTAAACATATGACTTTTCTAAGACTAAATTGTGATTAAATATTATAATTAAAAATACAAGACTTGATTTTATGAAATTTGATTCAAGATTGTGATTAATGCTAATTTGATGAAAATATAATCATGAAAAGCGTACTAGGATCCCAAATCCCGTATATTATTCTACTTTAATCCCGAACCTTACAATTTGTCAACACGATTTAATTATGAAGATCTATATTCCTAAATTTTTTAACAATCTCTTTCGAGTAGAATTAAACTTATCCTCAAATGTAACACGTCTATGACAGATGCGAATATACAAGAATGCATTAATGATTTACGATTATTTAAAGATCACATAAAGTATTGCGGTATATTTCTACCTCCTATCGAACTCTACGATAATTGACACTACATCTAAATTATTTTCAATCTTTCGAAAATAAAATAGGTCACAAAACTCATACTGTTGCAAAACAAACAAGATACTAGAATATCTCTGATACGACTTGTTGTGAAACCAACCACCAAATTCAGTTGTTGAAGTTATATGGGACAATAAATAAGTATTTGATCAAGCAAAAGAATATAACGACAAGAAATATGGCAGAGGAATGAAGATATTTTATTGACTCCAGATTAATGGAGAAGAGAGAAAATTACAATGGATCATATAATTCTAGTAATCTATTTTTTCACACTTATAAAATTTAATAGAAGAGCCTAGTATTTATAGGGAACATGTACGAGACGTCCAAACGTTCTTAGAGTTGTTGATGAAGTAGGATGCCAAAAAACCGAATTCAAAACAAAATAGGAGTGGAAAAATGTGGAGAACCCGAAATAAGTCAGGTGGGCGCCGCGGCGCTCACGTTCTGTTTTTTTTTTTTTCAAATTATTTTCTCCATCCCAAATTCTTCTTCAAGTCATCTACGAGGAATTTTTCTTTTTTTCGACGTTTGGGATTTTGAACACCAAATTGGTTTTTGCTTGTTACGTCACGTGTAGGAAGGATATGGACAGATCATAATATATTGATTTGATTGTGCTCGATGAGGGAGGCCTTTGCTAAGATTAACAGCATGTTCCTGAGCCAAAGGGAACCATTGATTCACTGGTAGTATTGTCGCAAAATTTGGAAAGAGAACTAGCGACACGAATGTTAAATCTTCATGAACATTAGTTAAAATTGTTGGATTTTCTTTTAAAAGAAACAAGAAAGAGAATAATGCCTTAACATTATGGAACGTGATATTTTTCATGAGATATGATTTGGAAGAATAAACATAGAAATTTTGTGTTATCTAATAACAAGCAGTTTGCTCATCCAAATCTGAATGATATTATTAATTTTTAATGTGTTGTGAAATCAACCACCGAATTGAGATGTTGAAATTATATGGCATAGATCAAGTATAATAAAAACAAGAATATGGTAGAGGAATTAAGAGATTTTATTGATTTAAGAATAATGGAGAAATAGAAAAAATTATAATGGATCCTATAATTATAGTAATTTTTTTCTCACACATTAAAATTGTATAGAAGAGTCAGTATGTAGATGATGTCCAAACTCTCTTGGTAGAGTTGTTGATGAAGTATGATGTCAAAAAATTGAGTCCAAAACGAAGTATGAGAAAAAAACGCGAAAAATGGAACAGAACAGAACAGGTGGCGCCACGGCTCCCACCTTCGGGTGCCACGATGCCGGGTAATCTACTCGGATTTTTTAAAAAAATTATTTTCTCCATCCCAAATTCTTCTTCAAGTCTAATACTAATTTCCAACTCCCAATGGCCATCCAAAATAGAACTTAGACTTGACATAGGACTCTAATAGCATTCCTAATTGAATTATCCTTGACGTGCACTTCAATTAGAATTCTTCAATTACTTCAACAAGGAATGTGGGTCATACTCGAAGTCTAACAATCTCCACCTTAACACGAACTCCACCCAAGAAATGAACAAGCTTCTTCAACAGTAACCGAAAAAGTAATTTCTCCAACAAAACACAATATTCCACCTCTTCCAATGAATCCAAGCACTATTGTGCAGAATTACCTCAGATTCCCAAAAATTGTAATGATTTTATAATTTACCAAAATGGGCTGTAACACACCCAAAAGCAAAATCAAATCCACATGTTTTTTTCTGAAGGCCCCTTGTTAGATTGAGCACCTTCTACTCCACTTAAAGCATGCTCAACAAAATCAGCATCCATATACCCTTTTCCACTAAGTCCATCCCTAACAACTGAACACAATGGCACAGCAAGTGATGGTGGCAAAGTGGCATTATCCATATCTCCTAAACTCCCTTGAGCAGTATTCTTCAAATCCAACCCTTTATAAACTTCTAAAGGTATTACACCAAACTTAATGTCCACCACGGTATTGAACCTGTACTGATTGACTCTTCTAAATTCTGCACATTCCTACAAGATGTATAACTGAGACCTTTTATGTCCCTCCAATTTAGCTTGAGAACCCTTACAAACCTTTAAGTCTCCACCTCTACCTCCACCTCCAACAAAGAACTCATAATCGTTTGAATCAAGGATAGACAACGAGATGAGATTCTTCTTCAAATCTGGAACATGTCGAACCTTGCCAAGTGTTCTAATTGTCGTATCCAATAGCTTCAATCTGACCGTACCAATTCCAACAACCCGACAAGGTGCATTGTTTCCGATAACCACGACACATTTGGAAACAATTTCATATGTAGTTAACATATCCTTATTAGGACACATATGAAACGCACATACGGAATCAAGAATCCAATTATTTTCCAGTTTAGACTCAATATTAGAAATAGCTAATAGATCCCCATCACTTACAATGTTCTCCGAGAGGCCTGCTTCGCATGAAATATCTGAATATCTACTTACAGTCATCCTCTCTTTATTCTACAATTTATAGCAATCCTTCATACAAGTGCCCCTTCTTCTTACAGTAGTTAGAAATAATGTAGATTTTTTGAATTAGAAAAGAATTGTATTATTCACATATAATTAAATGATGTTTTAAATTTAAAAAATAACAAATGAATATACATAGTTTGAATTAATGTTGAATAATATAATTTCTTTTATCTTTTTATGCCATTGGAATGTCAAAAAAGACAACAAATAAATGTGAACTTTGAATTAGTCTGGAATCATATTATTACATTAATCGTTTTATGTCGTTGGAAATGCAGAAAATGAGAAAAAATTAATATAAGTTTTTTGAGTTAGTGACGTTGATGAGTGGTCGTGTACATTCCATAACACCATTGTTGACTGCTCAACATTATAGTTATAATACCATAGTTTAATGTATGGATTGTTATAATACCACCTAGTAGGGTTTCATAGTTTTACATCTCTTTGATTTTCTCCCTTGATATTTTGTACATACGAATGACTATTTTATTGATTCACAAATCAAAATTGCTTAATAAACTTACTAGATGATATATTTAATTTTTAAAGTGGATATCACATAATAATTTCTTTTCATTATAATCTTAATATACAATAATTTATTTTTGAAGATTATTATTCATTATAATTTTATGCCATTGCAATTCTGAAATGGAACATAAATTAACATATATTTTTTGAGTTATTTTTGAATCATGTTGTTTCTTTTATCTTTTTATGTAATTGGAATGCCGAAAGGATAATAAATGTTCATTGTTTGAATTAGTGTTCAATCATATATTTTTTTTTTTTATCACTTTTCGTCCTTGGAAAGTCGAAAAGGAGAAAATATCCATGTAAAATTTTGAGATAGTGTCAATAAGTGACGATGGATATTTGAAAACATGAAAGTTGACTGCTCAACATCGTGCGAATAAAAATGGTGTCCAAAATATTAGTGACAAATACAAAGTATAATCATGGAAAAGAATTAAGAGTAAGTTTTATGTGCATCTCTTTTATTTGAACTCTAAAAGCATATGATTAGTCAAATATATTTTTGTTTCAGTAAAAAATCCAAGTATCCAAACAATTCTTTTTTGCATGGTCTTATGGAATTCAATGTTTTCTGATTGATAAGAACAGTGTTGCTTATTAAAAATTTGAAATCTACTAGAAAGACAGAAAACTATTTTTAAATAATACGAAGGTGATTGGATGTGTTAGGAAAAAGTTGTACGTATGTTCATCGGACTTTGCTAGTTTTCATGGATTGTTGAAGAAAAGAGAATCATTAGGTAGTTAATATGGTTGTATTGTTACCGAAAACACACAGTTGGAAAGCTTAGAGTTTACGTTGACGGAAAACTTGAGATTGATTGCAATTGCTTCCAAAATAGTTCCAAAGGTTCTCTCAAAAATTCAAATTAATTTGCTTATCTCCTTATTATATGCGTGCATTTAATGTGCAAAATTTCTATAATTCTTCTCTATCGGATTTCGTAGTTTTACGTCAACTGGTTTTTCTTCGTTGATATTTGAATCAGTGCTGACTATTTTTTTTTATTAATTTACAGATCATAAAGTTAATACTATGTAATGATTTCATTAACTTTGAATTCCTTGTAAAGTTCAATCATTTCCAAGACCAATTCTCTATATAGTTGGGGTTAAGGTGGACCTGCATATCCTTATCATTTCTAGAATTACGATCCCAACGTGTATACGTAGTTATGAATGCACAACGTCCATGATTTGATGAAAATTATGTACCCCCATGTTTACACAGTTAAGAATTCTTCGTGCCCAAATTATTTCATTTATAGTATTATGTTCAAAGGAAAAAAGGTTAACGTAAATTGTTTGAATTAAACCTGAACCTTATTATTCGTTCTAATTTTATGCAGTTGTAATTTTAAAATGGAAATAAATTAATAAACATTGTTTGAGTTAATGCTGACTCATATATATTATTTTGTTTAGTCTTTTATGCCATTGGAATGCCAAAAAGGAAAATAAATAAATGTACATTGTTTGAATTAGTGTTGAATCAAATTATTTTGTTAATATTTTCTTATATCGTTGGAATGCCGGAAGGAGAAAAATTAATGTAAATTTTATGAGTTAGTGTCCGCGATTAGTGATGATGAACATTTCATAACATGAGAGTTCCTCGACAAGGTATATAATTGGGGTTCTAACATTAATGTTTGTCAATTAAATACAAGTGACAAATACAAAGTAGAATCATTGTGAAGAATTCAAAGTCAGTTTTATGTGCATCTCTTTTATATATATTGTAAAAGCATATGGTTGTTCAAATATATCTTTGTTTCAATAAAAAAAAATTCGCATCTAAGCAATTATATTTTTTGCAAGGTCTATGTGTAATTCAATGTATTCTGACTGAAAAGAACTATTTTCTTAATTTACAAATTGTTATGATACCACTTCGTCTGGTTTCATAGTTTCATAGTGAAGCACTAACATTTGACGATTCTACTTTAATTTGTCTAATAATTTGATGACAGCCATTAATATTCAGACCTCATTAATATTCTAGCAGTCAATTCTCATTATTTGGAACATACATCATTACACATCAACAACCCCAACTCAAACAATTTACATTATACTTTTCCTTCTCGCATTCAAATGACATGAATGTTGGAATTTGGTTTTCAAATTTTCAATTTTGGTTAGGTATAAGTTTGACCAAGTGACTTGATGTCAACTTTGAGCAAATATTCGGACTTGATCCTATGGTCAAATTACAAATGTAAATAAACTAACTTATTCTACTCGTCGAGTAGATTGTCGTAGTATATTTGGAATCTCAAAACCAATTTCGAATGAATGAGAAAGTGTGGTCCAAAGTTTAGAGGAAATTAAAATTTATCATGTAAGGTTGTCGCTCGAGTGGCAGTCCAGCGCCAGGCGAGCAACAGACTCTCTGCTTTTGTCGTTCGAGCAATGACACAGTGATGGGTGAGTGACATGTTGGGTCGCAACCTTTCATGAAAATTACTGAGTTTTGGGTGTGTTCCTTCGCCCACAACCCTTCATGCTATATATCATGCTCTATATATAGGATCATTTGGACGTTTATTTGTAATTCCATGTCATTATTTTCATTTTATGTTGCATAAAACACTTCATCAAAAGCGATTTCTTTGCATAAAATTCATAGTTCAGAAAAGAGAGAATTCCGTTCGAGTTTGTTGGTCTAAGCGATTTGGAGTGCTTCTATGGCTTGACGTGGTCGTTGTATCTTGGGAGATGGGTGTCGAAAAACGTTAGCACCGATGCGAGGGAAAGCCATCTTAATAAGGACAAAGTGTTCAACACTTGCCTTGGCCAATCGCATCACTTGCATCTCGTCTTTCTTTATCTTTCTCATTTCTGATTTCATTTATAAATGATTTCAGAATATTGTTAATCTTATTTATTTGTTTATATTGCAAGGTTTGATTGAAGAATGACATATTTTCATTCAAAAATGGAAAGTGAAGAATACAAATTAATTCGGTAAATCATTACGTCGTCTTTTCAACTATTTTGGTAAGTCGAATTATGTTTCAATTTAATGAGCATAAAACGGTACGTATTGATATGAATATAACATGCACATTATCGGGGTAATATCCCCAACAATACAATGGCATGTAAATAATATTATTCAACACTAATTCGAGTACCTTACATTTATTTATTGTCCTTTAGGCATTCGAATGGCATGAATGAATAAACAAAATAGTATGATCCAAACAATTTAAATTAATTTTATTTTTCCATTTCAAAATAACAACAGCATTCTATTATAAATTAAAAAGTGGTTCAGCCTTAATTCAAACAATTTAAATTATTTTTCCCTTTCGACATTAGAACGGCGTAAAATAATAAATGAAATAATATGCCCTCTGTTCATTATGAACTATGTGCATACATGGGTGATGATAATTATTACTAAACCGTGGCCGTAGTACATTCTGAACTATGCATACTTGGGGGATCATAGGATTCAAAATGATAAGGATATGCAAGTCAATATGAACCCCAAATGTATGCAGAGTAGATTTTATCAATGATTGCAATTTTGAAATAAATTTTGGGTAAGAGTTTCAATAGACATATTAATACTACTAGAACGATTTCATTTTTCAAGTTTATATGTTATTCACACTTTAGATCAGTGCATGCGCGACGAGTGCGTACCACGAGTAGGGATAGAATCTAGTGTCCTATGGCCTTTTGATTTGAAAACATCTTACATTAAAGATTATTTAGAACGGCTTAAAATAATAAATGAAATAATACGCCCTCTGTTCTTTATGAACCTATTTGCATACATGGGTGATGATAATTATTACTAAACCGTGGCCGTTGTACATTCGGAACTATGTATACATGGCGGATCATAGGATTCAAAATGATAAGAATATGAAAGTCAATATGAACCCCAAATGAATGCGGAGTAGATTTTATAAATGATTGCAATTTTGAAATAAATTTTGGGTAAGAGTTTCGATAGACATATTAATACTACTAGAACGATTTAGTTTTTCAAACTTTAGATCAATGCGTGCGCGATGAGTGCGCACCACGAGTAGGGACAGAATGTAGTGTCCTATGGCCTTTTGATTTGAAAACATCTTACATTAAAGATTATTTAGAACGGCTCAAAATAATAAATGAAATAATATGCCCTCTGTTCTTTATGAACTATGTGCATACATGGGTGATGATAATTATTACTAAACCGTGGCCGTTGTACATTCGGAACTATGTATACTTGGCGGATCATAGGATTCAAAATGATAAGGATATGCAAGTCAATATGAACCCCAAATGTATGCAGAGTAGATTTTATAAATGATTGCAATTTTGAAATAAATTTTGGGTAAGAGTTTCGATAGACATATTAATACTACTAGAACGATTTAGTTTTTCAAGTTTATATGTTATTCACACTTTAGATCAATGCGTGCGCGATGAGCGCGCACCACGAGTAGGGACAGAATCTAGTGTCCTATGGCCTTTAGATTTGAAAACATCTTACATTAAAGATTATTTAGATGTGTCATTATTGGAAAAACCATATACATGACTAATTATATCAAATAAATTAGAGACATCTTGAATTCTCGCAATGACTCTGGTTCTTGTTTGCCAAATATTTCGACTAATTTTTTTAAGGAAGCTCGTGTTCACAAGAAATGGTATTTGTAGATACTATCATTTTTTTCTAGGTTCATCTAAACAACCTACTATTTTTACTTGTCTGTGTAGTTTTTCTTTGCTAAGTTTTATTTGCAAAGAACTCTAAATGGGGGGTCAAATCATATAATTTAATTAAGTTTCATGAATTCGTGCTTTGATATATTGCAAATTTTGCAGATCTCTCGGTTTATCTCTAACAAAGCAGGAGTCCAGACATTCATTTTAGGCCCAAATGGTCTTCACAGTACATGGATGGGGCCAAGAGCTGAATGTTACGAAAATATTTTTTGTTTGAATTACTGTAAGTGCACGGTTCATTAACATGTAGTAAAATGGATCTAGAGTCCAAGTATCGTACCCAAAGAGATCGTACTAATTTAAGTTCAAATTAACCTCACCTTAACCGAAACAGTGTAAACATATTACTTTTCTAAGACTAAATTGTGATTAAATATTATAATTAAAAATGCAAGAGTTGATTTAACGAAATTCGATTCAAGATTGTGATTAATGCTAATTTGATGAAAATATAATCATGAAAGCGTACTAGGATCCCAAATCCCGTATATTTTTCCCCTTTAATCCCGAACCTTACAATTTGTCAACATGATTTAATTATGAAGAACAATATTCCTAAATTATTTAACAATCTCTTTCGAGTAGAATTAAACTCTCCTCAAATGTTACCTGTCTATGACGGATGCGAACATACAAGAATGCATTAATGATTTACGATTATTTGAAGATCATGTAGAGTATAGCGGTATGTTTCTACCTCCTATTGAACTATGCGATAATGGACACTATATCTAACTAATTTTCAATCTTTCGAAAATAAAATAAGCCACAAAACTCATACTGTTGCAAAACAAACAAGATACCAGAATAACCAACCACGGGATTGAGATGTTGAAGTTATATGGCACCATAACAAGGTATTTGATCATGCGAAGAATAATAAAGACAAGAAATATGGCCGTTGAATTAAGAGATTTTGTTGACTCAAAAATAATGGAGAAGAAGGAAAATTACAATGGATCATTTAATTCTAGTAATCTATTTTCTCACACTTATAAAATTGTATACAAGTGCCTACTATTTATAGGAAACATGTGGGGGACGTCCAAACCCTCTTGGTAGAGTTATTGATGTAGTAGGATGCCAAAAAATCGAGTCTGGAACGAAATAGGAGAAGAAAAACATGTAAAACCCGAATAGTTCAGGTAAGCGCCGTGGTGCTGGACGTTCTGAATTTATTTATTTATTTTGTTTTCAAATTGTTTTCTCCATCCCAAATTCTTCTTCAAGTCTAATACTAATTATCAACTCCCAATTGGCATCCAAAATATAACTTCAACTTCACATAGGACTTCAATAGCATTCCAAATTGAATTCTCCTTAACGTGCACTTCAATTAGAATTCTTCAATTACTTCAAAAATGAATTAGGGTCACACCCGAAGTTTAACAATCTCCACCTTAACATGAATTTCACCAAGAAATGAACAGGCTTCTTTAACGGCAACCAAAAAATTAATTTCTCCAACAAAATACAATATTTCACCTCTTCCAATGAATCCAAGCATTACTCTACAGAATTACCTCAGATTCCCAAAAACCGCAACGATTTTATAATTTACCAAAATGGGCTGCAAGACACCCAAAAGGAAAATCAAACCCGCATGTTTTTTTTTTCGGAAGGCCCCTTGCTAGATTGAGCACCTTCTACTTCACTTTACTTAAAGCATGCTCAACAAAATCAGCATCCATATATCTTTTTCCACTAAGTCTGTCCCTAGAAACTGGATACCATGGCACCATAGGTGATGGTGGCAAAGTAGCATTATCCATATCTCCTGAACTTCATTGAGCAGTATTCTTCAAATTCGACTTTTTATGAGCTTCTAAGGGTATTGAACCAAACTTAATGTCCACCACGGTATTGCACCTGTGCTGATTAACTCTTCTAAATTCTGTACATCCCTGTAAGATGTATAACTGAGATCTTTTATGTCCCTCCAATACAGTTTGAGCACCCTTACAAACCTTCAAGGCTCCACCTCCACCTCCACCTCTACCTCCACCAAAGAACTCATAACCTTTTGAATCAGAGATAGACAACGAGATGAGATTCTTCTTCAAATCCGAAGCATGTCAAACCTGGCCAAGTGTTCTAATTGTCCTATTCAATAGTTTTAATTTGACCGTACCAATTCTAGCAATCCGACAAGATGCATTATTTTCCATAACCACGACACCTTTGGAAACAATTTCATATATAGTAAACAAATCCTTATTAGGATACATATGAAACACATATGCTGAATCAAGAATCCAATTATCTTCCGGTTTAGACTCAATGTCAAAAATAGCTAAGAAATCTCCACCACTTACAACGTTCTCCGCGAGGTCTGCTTCGCCTGAAGTATGTGAATATCTACTTGCAGTCATCCTTTCTTTATTCTGCAATTTGTAGCAATCCTCCTTCAAGTGCCCCTTCTTCTTGCAGTAGTTACAATCTTGATTAACGAACTTAGACTTCGATCAGCCTCTCCCAGAACCACCATGAGCAACCAGGCATTCTCCATGTATGGCCTCAGAAACCAAATGCTTCATCTTTTCCTTTGAATACAAAGCATCATACACCTCCTCTATGGTGAGAGTATCACGACTATAAAAGATCGTGTCTCCAAATGAAGAAAACGAAAAGGGCAACAAACACAATAGGATCAAGGCCAAATCTTCTTCATCATACTCTACTTCCAAAGTTTCCAAAGCAGGGATGATCTCTTTAAAAATAGCCAGGTGATCTTTCAATGATCCTCCTTCTGCCATTCGACGAGAGTATAAACGATACTTGAGGTTCAACTTGTTTTCCAACGTACATCATATAAGAATTATCTTCCGTTTTTAAGCAAACTAAATCTCATTATTTCATTAATTGTGATGTATTCATTCGAATATGGTAATTAGAAAATCTATTTGTTTAAGAAACCCATGCACTAGAAGAACTCAATTATTTTAGTTGTACACGTTGATTTACTATAGCCATTGTTTAATGAAAATTATGAGCCCTATGTGTACATAGTTAAGAATGTATCATCCCCATATTATTTCATTTCTAGTTTTATGTAGTTGGAATGTTGAAAGGAAAAAAAAATAAGGTAGATTTTTTGAATTAGAAAAGAATTGTATTATTCATATATAATTAAATGATGTTTTAAATTTAAAAAAATAACAAATGAATATACACAGTTTGAATTAACGTTGAATAATATTATTTCTTTTTATCTTTTTATGCCATTGGAATGTCAAAAAAGAGAACAAATAAATGTGAACTTTGAATTAGTCTGGAATCATATTATTACATTAATCGTTTTATGTCGTTGGAAATGCAGAAAAGGAGAAAAAATTAATATAAGTTTTTTGAGTTAGTGACGTCGATGAGTGGTCGTGTACATTCCATAACACCATAGTTGACTGCTCAACGTTATAGTTATAATACCATAGTTTAATGTATGGATTGTTATAATACCACCTAGTCGGGTTTCATTGTTTTACATCTCTTTGATTTTCTCCCTTGATATTTTGTACATTGGAATGACTATTTTTATTGATTCACAAATCAAAATTGCTAAATAAACTTACTAGTTGATATATTTAATTTTTAAAGTCGATATCACGTAATAATTTCTTTTCGTTATAAACTTAATATACAATAATTTATTTTTGAAGATTATTATTCATTATAATTTTATGCTGTTGCGATTCTAAAATGGAACATAAATTAACATATATTTTTTGAGTTATTGTTGAATAATATTGTTTCTTTTATCTTTTTATGTAATTGGAATGCCGAAAGGAAAATAAATGTTCATTGTTTGAATTTGTGTCCAATCATATTATTTTTTAATCACTTTACATCCTTGGAATGTCGAAAAGGAGAAAATATCCATGTAAATTTTTGAGATAGTGTCAATAAGTGACGGTGGATATTCCAAAACATGAAAGTTGACAGCTCGACATCATGGACATCATGTCCGAATACTAATGGTTGTCATCAAAATATTAGTGACAAATACAAAGTATAATCATGGCAAAGAATTAAGAGTAAGTTTTACGTGCATCTCTTTTATTTGAACTGTAAAAGCACATGATTAGTCAAATATATTTTTGTTTCAGTAAAAAAATCTCAGCATCTGAACGATTCTTTTTTTGCATGGTCTTATGGAATTCAATGTTTTATGATTGATAAGAACAGTGTTGCTTATTAAAAATTTGAAATCTACTACAAAGACAGAAAACTATTTTTAAATAATAGGAAGGTGAATGGATGTGTTAGGAAAAAGTTGTACGTATGTTCATCCACGAGGACTTGGCTAGTTTTCACGGATTGTTGAAGAAAAGAGAATCTTTAGGGAGTTGATATGGTTGCATTGTTACCAAAAACACACAGTTGTAAAACTTAGAGTTTATGTTGACGGTACGTATTGATATGATATAATATGCACATTATCGGTGTAATATCCCCAACAATAAAATGTCATATAAATAATATGATTCAACACTAATTCAAGTAGCTTACATTTATTTATTGTCGTTTTGGCATCCAATGGCATGAATGAATAAACGAAATAGTATGATTCAACACTAATTCAAACAATTTATCTTAATTTTATTTTTCCATTTAAAAATAACAACAGCATTATATTATAAATGAAAATCTGATTCAGCTCTAATTCAAACAATTTAAATTATTTTTCCTTTTCGACATTACAACGGCATAAAA
>OU503057.1:22130297-22152917 GCA_912172775.2 Fraxinus pennsylvanica
ATATTCTATTTATAGAAAATTGGGATTGGGAGAAGTCAAATAGCATCAATAAAGCTACAACTAGCTAATACAATAATTTCAAAGCCATGTGGCAAAGTTGAGGATGCGCTCATAAAAGCAGGAAATTTAATATTTTTGAAGGACTTCATTGTGCTGGATATATCAAAAGATCGAGACATTCCAAATATATTAGGTCGGTCATTCTTAGCAACGGGTCGAACCCTGATTGACATAAAGAAGAGTGAGCTAATATTGAGGATGGAGGACAAGCAAGAGATATTTAATAATTATACCCCATTTGAGAAACCTTCCAACAAAAATGATTGTTGTAGAATTGATTAAGAAAAGTCACCTAATCAATGAAGCTGTCAGAATAGAAAATCAAATCTTGGTGGACTTTTTGGCAGAGATGAAAATGGAAATATCAAAATATGGGGAGCAAAAAAAAGGGCGCATAAATGAAATTTGCACAAAGTGTAAGGAAGACATAACTTGGTTCGAGCCACAATAATCAAACATGGCAAAAAAGTCAAGCTAATGACTTTAAAGAAGCACTTCTTGGGAGGCAACCCAAGCTCTATTCCTTTCGTGTTAGTTAGTGTTTAGCTTTAGGACTATTTATTATATTGTCGTAACATTCTCGTTGTGTTGGTTGTAGATTCTCAAGTTTGTGGGCAACAACGTGGTTAGATATCCATTTGATGAGAACAATGGCAATGACACAAACTGATGTATTCAGGGAAGTCCTAACCCTCTCTTGAATTCATTTTCACATTGGGGACAATGTGTATTTTAAGTTTGGGCGGTGAATCATCAGTTGTTAATTATTTTGTCAGTTGTTTCATATTTTTGTGTTTGTGTGCTTGTGTGATATGATTTTATTTCATGTGAAAAACAAGAATTATTATAATATAATAATAATAATAATATTGGATGATTGTGTGAGTCAGATAGCCTTGTGGGCTAGGATGAATAAATTTGAGAGCGCGTATTAATTTGTGAATGATGGATGGATCATGTGCTTGCGTTTAATTTCCTATTTATCCATGGAAACGTGACAATGATGATGCACGATACTTAAGTATAGCGTCGTACATAAACATGAAGGTTCAAATACATAGGCTAAATAGATGACTTAGGGCTAAACCCCTTAACCCATGATATGATTTTATTCCATGTGAAAAAAAAATTATTATTATGTAATAATAATATTGCATAATTGTGTGAGTTAGATAGCCTTGTCAGCTAGGATGAATAAATTTGAAAGCATGTATTAATTTGTGGATGAATCATGTGCTTGCGTATAGTTTCCTGTTTATCCATGGAAACATGACAATGATTATGCACGTATTTAAGTATAGCGCCTTAGAGAAACATGAAGGTTCATAAACATAGGCTAAATAGATGACTTAGGGCTAAACCCCTTAACCCATGATTCACAACATCATTTAACCCGTATACATAACAATTTGGGGGCATTCTAACTGATGAAAGACATGATTTAAGATTGTGGCGATTCAGTGCATGTGAAAAAAGAAAAAAAAAATGTTTGGAGTGTCTTTGGCTTTCTAGTATAAGTTTGGTGATGACCAAATGCTAGGGATCTAACCCCTGTAAACTTTTCTCTTCTTGTATAGAAAATAAGAATTGCACTTATTGAGTTCATGCCTCACGCTAGCACCTTTTTTACTCGAGTTAGTAAGTCCATAGGGGTATCTTGAAACCCTGTACCCTTTTGTGTTCAAAAGCCGAGGAGTTACTGAATAAAAGCTCATTACAGGGGTCAAAAAGAGAAAAATGGGTAAGGTCAATATTGGGCTAAAAATAAAACGTCAAAAAGAGATAACTTTATGCAAACATGCGAAAGTACTCAGATAACTAGTGGGTTTGAATCTCTTAGTACAAACTAGTTTGTTGAAATACTCATTAATAGGGAGAATCATCACATGAATAAATTGTTGATATTGCTAGTTGATCAAAACCAAATTAGAGGGGTGTAAGGAATAGACAAGTGAAACAAAACTTTAGGATTACACCATGGTGAGAGAATGAAAGAAAACAAGTTTGGGGGTGTGTAAATCTCATGAGCTAAATTACAAGCTATCTGGCTATGTTTGTGTTTGTGTATTCTTTTCTTTTTTTTATTTTCTTTTTCTTTGTGTTTGCTTGTGGACTAGCAAACTGTTAAGTTTGGGGGTATTTGACGAGTGTGTTTTTATTCACGAGTTTTATACAATTTTAACTTGAATGTTGGCTAAATATTATGCATATAGAACTTTTAATGTGTTTGTTAGTGTTATTTTATAGGTTGGTGAGGTGGTAAAAATTGTCTTAAAGTGAACAAACGAGCTAAAATGTCAAGGAAAGGCATCAGCAAAATGGCGCCTAGGCGCCATGTTCAAAGCGCCCAAGCGCTATAAAGGAATTTTTTTTACAGCAGGCTAGCGCCCAGACGCTGTAATTCAAGAGCTCGGATGCTATGAAGAACCAGCAGAAACAGAAACGCTGCACCCATAGTGCTTAGGCCCTAAAGAAAAGCAATGCGGTACCTAGGCGCTACATCGCCTGTTTTAGGGCTATGATGTTCAGGCTCGTAAAAAGTCCAGAAATACTCCAATTTTTGGAAAACTGTGTAGGGAAGTGTAAATAGAAGAAAGGAAGAAACTTTTAGGGGTTCCAACATTGAGAAAACAAAGATACAACTAGAGATAGAAGAGCACAATTCCAAGGAGGAAAAATCAAGGAATTCAAGTTTTGAAGCATTGATTGGAAGAGGAAGAAGATCTTGGTGCAAACTTTATTTCTTTTTCTACATCTATATTCAAAATCCGGTGATGTACTCAATAACAACTTCTTGTTCTTCTTAATTTAGTTTGAATAGCTAAACTTCACATTTGGACGAACGATGTAATCTACTTGAAACCCTTTGTCTTTTATTCAAGATTCTTGGTATTTTATTGTTCATGTGTTGATTTTACTATGAGTTTAATGCATTAAATTAATTGATCACTAATTTGATGACCTAATTATTGTGATCATACATGAATTCTTAGAACTAATATTTCGTTTAACTAAGGTAGATTCGCGTAGAGATATGGGATTGAAATAGTTAAATACGCTCGATGAGAACTCGAGAGGGGTAAATTGAATACTATAAAAGAATTCAATCGAACACTACATTATGCTCTTGAATCTTAAATTAGGACTTAAATGTGATCAATAGCTGAAATTGTTTGTCCCTAATTTCCATCCATTATTTGAAATTTCAACCAATCTTTTTATGCATTTAAATTAAGTTAACCTGTCACATCAACGCATAACTCTTTGTTTACTTTCATCAAATAGGAGTTAGAAAAATTTAATTAAGTTCTAAAGTATAGTTCTCGTGGAAACGATAAGCCGGACTCAAAGATCCACTATATTACTTGTTACGATATCGTACACTTGTGATTAAAAAAAACGCAAAGTTGATCACCAATTAGGTAATTAGTTGATTATTGTAATTAGTTACTTGTTGCAGTGTTAGGATGCTCATAATAAGTTTAGAACACTACAATTTCAACACATAGGCAATAGAAGTTAGGATTAGCATGTATGGCATGTGCAATCATATAAATAATAGAGTAATTGAATACAACACTTTGCATATAAATTTAGACTAGAAATAGGACCTGAATCTCCTTAGAATAGGTAACTTACCCTTGAGAGAGAGAGAGAGTTAAATAAAATTAGATTATCGATTATCATGTATACACAAATCAGACTAAATTACATAGGTCGAGAATTGAAAATAGGATATTAATAGGTGGATTCGAAATTCCAACACATTCGTCACATATTTAGTTTAGAATCATCTAAGGTAATTGGTAGGATAACTTTAGATAAATTAATATATCTCTTGTTACATACATTTGAATTTGATAACAGGTTGATACAATTCAATTGAAGGTTTATTCCTCATGAGATGATACTCTCAACTCATCAAATTATTACTTGTCAACAATCCCATACAGTTGTGGGAATTATCCGAACAATAGTAAAAGTTGTGGATATATTCACTAACAAGCAGTTGGCCAGTTTGCGTGGAATGTTTAAATGTTTAAGAAAATAGAATACAAAGTGAAAATGCCAAGACTAATTATTAGAGTTCGGATAATGTATGTTCAATCAACTGCCTATGGTGGCTTGAAAAATTTTTGGACTTAATTTCAACTACTTTAAGAGTTTGGGATTGATTGTAATTGAAATTAATGTTCAAGGACTATATGTACAATTATACCAAATTAACGCATAATTTGGCATTGACTAGGACAAGACTTTTGTGCCTATATATAGGAGCGATTTTCATCCATGAAGAATGTGCCAAACGTCTTCGTGGAGGAAGAAAAATCTGCACCATTATTTTTTTGAGTTTTCTTGGTCATCCGATCTAGAAATTGGTTTATGTGATAGTCCGAGAATAACTAACCAAGAGGGGGGTTTAAATTTTTTTTTTGAAGAATTAATCTCAATTCAAGCAACTAAAGACTAAATAGATTAATTCAAAAAATAAGCGTAAATATGAAATCGATAAGTAAAAGGGAAGAAACGGTGCAAATGATACAATTGTGGAGGCTGGATCCAAAGTAATGATCTACGTCATCCGTTACCAAACTCTCTGGCATAAGTAAGACCTTTTTACTAATTAATTTATGTGCAATTCAACCCCTTACAACGTTTTCGTTGACTTACAAATAAGGAGCACCGATCCTTATACAATATTGAGTTTTACGAGACCTCAATATGAAACACACTATTGAGCTTTGCAGGACCTCAATATGACCCATACAGTGATCTAGAATAAGAGCACCGATCCTTATACTATTGAACTTTCATGGGGCCTCAATACGACCCACAAATTTAGAGTAAATGATTTTACAATGAAAATCCTCAATTAATAGATGATACAAATGAATTAAGTACTAAGAGAGGTTAACACTTCAATGAACATTAAGAAATAATAGCTCAAGTGTTAGATGAAGAATTTTAATGTATATGATAATTAAAATTTTGATTCAATCAATCAAAGTGTTTCAATGAGAAGATGAAGAAGAAATAAATGCAATGTAGGTTCAAAAATCTTCTCAAGATATATTTTGGTTTTAATGAATAATTGTAATAAATTAAGTACTAAAAGAGAAATGAGAAACTTTGATGAATTTGATGTTTTTCCAAGTTTGATTCAATCAATCAAAGTTTTCAATATGAATAAATAGAAAAGTTTATGCAATGTAAATGCGAAGATCTTCTTCAAAAATATATTTCTCTTTTAAGATTGATATAAATAAGTTAAGCACAAAAGAGAAATGAAAAACTTTGATGAGAGAAATAATTTTCAAAAAGTTTAATTTAACAATCAAAGTTTTTGTTATGAAGAAATAAATGTAAAAATGTAAGCTCAAAGAAGATTTTTCACAAATATATTTCACAAGAAAGCTCTCTTCTAGTTGTTTTATGAATTCAAAGTGAAGTGGTANTTGACTCTCTTGAAGAATGTTGTAATGAATGCAAAAAGTAGAGGTATTTATAGAGTTCAAAAGTCCAAAATATATGAGTTCAGATGACTCGTCTGATTGACTGCCTTTTGTCCGGATGACCAATATAGCCGTTTGTACAATAAAAATCAAATGTCAAAATGGGCAAGATTTGAACCGTTGAAAACTTCCGGTCGGTCTCCTCTTCTCGCCAGTCAACCACCCTACAGTTTTGGTCTTTTTATGTTTTTGCCTCAGTTGTTCCGATTCGACGGTTTTGAAGGATATGGACTTCCAGAAGGTATTTTTAACTAACTTTTTGAGATAAAAGATGTTTTTGAAGTCCAAATATCATTTTTAAAAGTCATTTTTATATTTAATCAAATCATTGCATTAGAATGACTTTCAATGCATAAAATTGTTTTTAATGCATTTAAGGATTTTGTACTTAAGAATTCATTACCAAATATCAAAGTCTTAGTACTTTTACACTTTTTCTAAGAAATCAAGTCCTTGATCTTACTCCGAAGTTTAGCTCTTAAATTCTTGAATGTGTGACTTTGATCTTGACCTTCGTCGTGAATTCGATTTGTGATGATAACTTTTGATCTTTTGACATCCATCAATCAATTTTTCAAAGTACGCTTTGAAAAACTACAATAACTTAAATTTAACTTTTTAGTGAACAAGATTAACTTGTTTGTTATAATCAAAAGTTTAAGATTTTAATCAACCATAGATCAACATTCTGTTTGTTAAATGAATGTCCCCACACGTCGATGTATTCTTGACTGTGGAGTACATCATAGAATACTTGAATGTTAGAAGAATCAAGCTCTTTAAATCAAAAGCTAGAAGTCCATGTTTTAGAAAGATGGTGGTTCATGATAGAGAAAGTGTTGAAGAATTGATTATTGAATTTGTGTAAATTCATAATTTAATTTTCTTGATTATAACATAAACGTGAACTAATATGATCTTGTATTCTCAAATTAAAGAAAATTTTGATTATTTTGCTTTTCTACAACTGGTATCACAAAAATGTAGATCGGTCAAGTGCTTGTTATTTCTAAATCTTGATTGCATGTTCTAGCCATTCAATGTCTAAAAATAATTGATTAAATAATATTTGAATGATGGAAAGTATTTTAAATAGAAATCTCATTATTTGTCGATAGTTTCTTGATTTTAATTTGTTATATCAAGTCCATAGCAAGATTGGTGGATTACAACTTCATCATCCTCATTTAATTTTCCTATCACTTTCAAGATCATAATTTTAGGATCCGAATGTAAATTTTTTGTAATTTTTAATTCTTATTGTTTTAAAAAAAATTGTGAGTTTATTGAAGATTTGAATATCGACTCCACAAAGAATTCAAAAATCGGAACAAAAATTTAATTGGCATTTTTGCATGTGTGGCGTAGAATCTAAATCTTGGTATTTCATTTATTGTGATGTACCTGTGAAATATTGTTAAAAACTATTATTATTATTATTATTATTATTATTATTATTATTATTATTATTATTATTATTGTGGTTCATATGAATGAGTGATTCTTTGATGGGTGATGAATATACATACCAAAAAATTCCAAATTAACTTGTAAAGTATCTTTTTTTTGTGTGTGTGTGTGGATATTGTTGTATAAATCAGCAAAAATGAGAGGTTATCAATTTATTTGGAAAATAAGTATTGAAGTCATTGCCAGGAATTCAAAGTATTTCTCGTATCTGTCTCTTTTATTTCTAACTAATGTGATATCAAGTTCAAGTATGTGTGTGTGTGTGTGTGTATATGGTAAGAGATGAAAGTACCAAAAAATTACATTATGCAAAAAGTTGTCAAACCAAAAGGCCATAGAACACAATTTTTGTACCTACTTGTGCGCACACTGATCACACACACATTGATTTATATTGACTTGCATAACCTTACTGTTTTGAGAATTATGATCCCCTGTGTATATATAGTTCAGAATGCACAATGGCCACGGTATAATGAAAATTACTATCCCCCCATGTATACAGTTCAGAATGCATTGTGGTCTCGTTATTTCGTTGATAGTTTTTATTAGAATCCCACATTAATTGGGAAAATATAAACGATTCACTTAATAAGGTGAGGGCAATCCTCCCCTAATAAGCCGGTTTTATTATGTGGAGTTAAGCTCAATGTTCCTAACATGATATCAGAGCTAGGCCCAATTATGCAATGCTGGGTGTCATCCAATATCAATTTGTTCACAATAAAGGTGAGGGCAATCCTCCCCTAATAAGCCGGTTTTATTAGGTGGAGTTAGGCCCAATATTCCTAACATGGTATCAGAGCTAGGCCCAATTATGCAATGTTGGGTGCCACCCAATATCGATTTGTTCACAGTTGTTTGGCATGGTACACGCTGTGCGTGAGGGGACGTATTAGAATCCCACATTTTTTGGAAAAATATAAATGATCCACTTAATAAGGTGAGGGCAATCCTCCCCTAATAAGCCGGTTTTATTAGGTGAAATTAGGCCCAATATTCCTAACAGTTTTAAGTCATTGGAATATAAAAAAGGAAAAAGAAATTAATGTACACATGTTTGAATTTGAGATAAATCATGTTATTCATTTATAATTACATTGTTGCAATTTTCAAATGAAAAAATAAATTAATATACAATGTTTGATTCAATGTTGAATCTTATTATTTCATTTAATCTTTCATGCCATTGGAATGCCAATGGGAAAAATAAATAAATGTACACTTTGAATTATTGTTGAATCATATTACTTCATTTATTGTTTTATGTCCTTGGAATATCGAAAAAGGGAAAATAATTAACGTAAATTGTTCAAGATAGTGTCGTAGATGAGTGATGATGTGCATTTCAAAACACGAGAGTTGACATCTCCACATTCTAGGTATATAAATAAGGTCCGGATATTAATGGTTGTCATCATATTATTAGACAAATACAAAGTAGACTCGTTGCAAAGAATTTAGTGTAAGTTTTATCTGCATCAATTTTATTTATACTGTAAAATTAGTCAAATATATTTTTGGTTCAATAAAAACTTAGCATCTATAAAAGTCTATTATGCAAGGTTTGTGAAATTAATTGGAATTCAATGTTTTTTAATTGAATAGAACTATATATTATTTTTATTAAATTATATTTTAGTAGATGCTTCTGCTAGAAAACTACTTTTAAAACACAGGAAGGTGATCCGAGTTATTAACAAAAGGTTGCAGGTGCATTCACTAACAAATAATTAGCTAGTTTTGATGGAGTGTTGAAGAAAGCAGAATACATAGAGACTGAATGTGGCTACACGGTTACCAGGGCGAAGCACCTGGAGATCTAGAGTTTCCGTTTATGTAAAACTTAAGATTGATTGCAAATTTTTCCGAAGCTGTTCCAAAAGGTTCTCTCTAAATTTTATTTTTTTTAGGCATGCATTAAATTTGGGAATTGTTATAATTCCATAGATTCAGGTTGCTTTACATCTCTTGGTTTTTCTTACTTCACAACGACTACACAGCTATGCACTACTTTTTTATAGATTCACGAATCAAAATTAATTATAAATGTACAATTTAATTGATGAAGTTAATATCATTTATTTTAATTTATCTTAGAATTCTTTTTATTATTGTAGGTAGTTTGCAATGTAAGGACTATATAATTACACAAAATCTCCGATATATCAAGGATTTTTTTTTTCTAGTCTGTGTCCTTGTTTCTTTATTGAATAAAGAAATTTTCGCATAAACTAACAATCCTATCTTAGACTACGACATCATTTTGGCAGTGAACCTACCCCAAGTTAAGTTTGCAAATGATGCTATAAAAATCATCGTCATAACAACTGGAAGACTCAAGTCCACAATGATAGTCAATATCCTTTACAGTTTCTTTGATGAGAACTTGTTTGCTCAACATACCTTTCAAAGACCTTTAAATCAAATTATTCTTCATGATGAACTTGTACGTTCTTCATGATTTCTTATAGATCATCAATTCACTCTTTGAAGCAAGGAAGGTTTCAAGAAATACCTTATTTAATTTATTGTGTTCTACTGTTGGAACATTGTAAATGAATAATCAATTAATGTGTTTCATTAAGGTTGGACTTAATGTTGTTACTCTTATTTAGTTATCTATGTCGTCAGTGCATGAGGTAATGGTCATGTATGATATCATGTTCAGAATTGATTTAACCAAGTATTCATGTTCACACTGTTCTAGTAACAATTTTCTTTTCTATGTTGATCTCATTGTTGGCTTTTTTAATGCTCATACAGATGCCACCAAAAAGAAAGTCGAAGCACGTGCCACTTGTTATTCCTCCAAATTCCACCAATGGAAGCCCATCTCCTTGTGGGCAAGGACAACACTCTAATGAATTACAGATTCGTGTCTCAACACCTTCTACAGCTCAATCTAATGTAAACACGACAACTCAATCTAGTGTTGATGTTACAATTTATCTTTTTGTGGTTAAATATTAGATATTTAGGGTTATGCATAGACTATTAGTACTTGTTATATTTGCAATACAATTTTACTTTTGCAACAATATGTTTCTTGCTAATTTCAATTGTCTTTGTCGATGTTGAAAACTGAAATATTAGACACGGAACAAAAAGTATTGACTGTTAAAATATTGATGTTCACCGACCAAAGCTTGGTTGCTTCTATTATGAAAATATTTTGTTATATGTTTATTGTCCAAAGTTCGTTGCAAAAGGGTGTAAATCAACCAATTTTAAAACATTATCAGCCACCAAAATGGTTTCCTTTAGCGAATATAGCTTGGTCACTGGATGTTATATATTAGCGACCATGTGTGTTGGCCGCTAAAGACGTTCACACAACATTTTGGTCGTTGGATGTTATGTATTTAGCGACCATGTGATTGGTCAAAACATGTTCACGCCAACGAATCAACCAATTTTTTTATTTTACCAGCCACCACGATTGAGCCCTTTAGAGACCAAAATATGGTCGTTGTATGTTACAAATATTGAGACCACACTATATTGGTCATTGGAAACCTTCACCGACGATGAATTACTGCCTAGTTAGTGACCACACTTGGCACTAAAGGTCCAAAAAAATAACCTTTAGCAACCAATCTAAAGGTGGACCCATTTTTTTTGTTCTTTTTTTGTGATGTATTCAGAGACATGAATTCAAAAGTGTGTGTGGTATCAAGTGTAACATCTCCATCATTATAAGATGAGACAAACCCTAGTGATTTCTTAAGAGTTTGGAGTTCTTGTTTCCACAAAACAACACAGAACTCATGAAATGCACTGTCATAAGTATAAATAAGGCTTCGAGAGTTCAGATGCTGGCCATTTGATGTGGGGCTAATTGATTTTAGGGAATCAACGATGGAGGAATACTAGTGTGTGTAGTGAGAATAAGCCTGGAGGGTGAAAAGACTTGTCCATGTGGACAATGTAAGTTGATTTTTCTCCTGAGACTAAAAATATCAAAGCAAAAATAGTAAACATGAAAGGCATATTGTTCTTCTTCTGTTTGTTTTTGTGACAATTCCCAAGACGTTACGAGATTTTTATGTAGATTTTGACGTAGAGGTGGGATGGAGTAAACTAGAAATTTTGCAATTGCTATGCCATGGAGTGGGCTGCGTCTTCCATGTATATACAAAAATTTGAGTCATTTGAAATTAAATTGTTAGTCTGTCACGTAAGTCTTGCCATCTGACATATCACCAAATTCATTAAATTGATAATAAATCGCGAATAATGTTATTTAGCACCAGTTTAGGTCATTATATTTTATAAGTTCAATTAAATGAGTCATTTGACTTTACATTTAAATGAATTTATGATTTAATGTCATATAGTTGTTGACCTTAATCAGTGGTGAAAAATACCAATGCTCATATGTATGGTGACTATATACTGCTAAAACGAAAGGTCCAGTGACTTCAGCGACACATTAACCTTTAAGACTACTCTAAATTATGAATCATCCATTAATTTTAGCGTACAAATAAACATGTTATATTAGTTAAACTGACTATACAATGAACAAAATGTTCATACATGCAAGCAAGTCGAAGTTGTGTGACCTAACTATGCCAAATTGAAGACTACGGCCAAATTTATAAGCAAATATAAGTTCGGCGATCCAATGGACCAAATATAAGTTGATCGACCTAGTTGAAACTCCGCTCAAAGTTGGACAATCTGCAGTACATTTATATTTCTTCTCTATAAATAATGGATTTGGAAAATAATATATTTAGATCTTCATTTTCCTTTTTTCCTTTTTTTTTTAAATCATTTAATTAATTAAAGCAAAAGAGTTATGAGAAATTAGCAATTTCACGTTGAGAGACAATAACTAATATTATAATAAACTAATCGTGCGAACCCACCATAGTGTTAGTGAGCACTTTCCAAAATTTTCTAAGAGTCTAATTTTGTACGAGTGGTCGATGAAATATCATTAATAAATTTAAAAGGGTCACATCCATATACTACTTTGGTATCATACCATTTTAACGCGTGATTTTAACTTCTAATATAAAACGTAAAAAATGAGTCATTTTAAATTAAATTGTTAGACTATCACGTAAGTCTTGCCATCGAACATATAATCAAATTCATTACATTGATAATAAATCATGAATAATGCTATCTAACATTAGTCTATGTCGCTACATTTTATAGATTCAATCAAATGAGTTATTTGACTTCGCAATTAAATTAATTTATCATCTAATGCTATATAATTGTTACCTAAACTGATACTTAATATTAATGGTGATAAATAGTAATACTCATCAACTTTATATGTTCGGTGACTATATAATGCTAAAATTACAAAAGTCTGGTGAGTTCAGCGGCACATTAACCTTTAAGACCATGTAAAAAGATTTTAACAATGTTGAACTTATTACAATATCTATTCGTCTTCTACTTAGGCCTTAACAAAATTTCCTTATTTTCCATAAGTATTAGATAAAATTAAGGCTAATCTAAATTATAGTACGCAAACATCATAGATAAGTCCTAATATATGTATGTTTTTAAAGAGAATTGAAACTAAAATTTGTAGAATATATGAAGTGCCCTAAGTATTACATGATATCAAAATAGAAAAATGTTGTCGAAATCAAATTTCTCCACTACTCATTTGTCCATCAGTAGGGGCATTTGATTGAAGGAATAAATTTCACTTGCACTTGAGTGAACTTTCAATTGTTATGAATATAAAAAAGCAACTGACAATTGATACGTGTACGTCGTCTTGTGAAGCTGAATTATGACTATGGACTGCCAAGAATTGGCCAATATACAATGTCAGCCAATAGTTACTTTTTCCTTATCAGATTTTAAAGTATGATACAATAACTTGACAAAGAAAGTAATAAATTTTCAAATTTTAAGAAAGAGTCAATTTTAACTCATTTCACTAGTAAGTAAGAGCTTATACAAACTAACTCAAATCAATTCTAGCACCCACTCCAAATTGAAAACTATTAGCCAAATTTATAGCAAACACTAGTCCGTTGATCCAATGGACCAAATATAAGATAATCAACCCAGTTGAACATCTGCTCAAAGTTGGACGATCCGAAGTATATTTATAATTTTTCTCTATTATAAAAATAATGGACTTGGAAAATGACATATGTAGATCTTAATTTTAAAAAAAAAAAACTTCATTTCATTAATGAAAGCAAAAGAGTTACGAGAAATTGACAATTTTACCTTAAGAAGACACGAACTAATATTATACAAAATTGATCGTCGGAACCCACAATAGTATTGTTGAGAAGCCTTTCTTTTCCTCTTAATTTTTGAAAAATATATATAGAATGATGCAAGTTCTGCATATGAACAAAGAAGGGGAAACAAATACATGGGTAGAACCATTAGTTTTGCATGCCATAGGGTTTAGGAATTGCCCATTATAAAATTTTGGCAAAATTGACATGTTTATTATGAGGAGATCTATAATTATGAATGTTTTGACATTAGTCGTTGTTTGAACAAGTAAATGTTTTGTGCATTTACCGAAACATCTAAATCATTAGTTTTTCTCTCTTGGACGTGTTTAATTAGGAAAAAAGGAAGTTCCAACTTTTTATTTTCTAACATTTGACCCACGTTTGATGTAAGCACATACTCACCTGGTAGTTTATTTCCATCGTCTTCTGAAGGGTTGAACCTTGAGATCATATGGGGGGGACCAACTTAAAAATTTCTTCTTTACTCTTTCTTTGGATCAAACCATTGCAAATGTGGAGTATCTATTGACACCGAAAGGCGAAAATACAATACAAACTTCGGAAGGGGATATGCAGCCTGACCTCCAGTTAATGGACATCAGGAAAGAATAAAATTACCAACTCAGAGACTGATGCTCAATTCATACTTCACGTCACGATGTGTCTAGTCATATGCTTTTTTGCCTCTTAACTGTCATCAGTATATATACTCTTTGGATTATGCTAGTCTAGACCAAAGTCCATGTCAAAAAAATCACATCCCCTCTTCAATATCTACTTGCACATACCCTGCATAATCTCGTGCAGTCGGCCAAAAGCTGTTTGCACCTTGCCTAAGTGCAGAATTGGTTTTGTCACATTGGGTTTTTTTGGCTAGGTTTTTAATGAAATAATTTTTGTAGCGTACTCAAAAGAATAATGTACTCTTTTCCTTAATTAGAATTTTTCCACAAAGGTTTTCCTAATAAGATTTTAACGAGGCATATTCTTTGTATAATAAATGATCATAACCTTCAAGATATTTACCCAGAAAATAATACTTTTATATATAATAGAGTCTGCACAACAAGAGCTGTTTTCCGAATTACCATGTTAATATAGTCATAAAAGGTCGATGAAATATTGTATGAAGATAATAATGCTTGAAGGCTATGACAAACATGAAACATACTTCACTAGAAATGAAAGACAAGAATCACTCAATACAAGGATTTGAAGGCCCAAGAATGGCTAACTAAGAGGAGATGAATTGGTTATTTAAATTTTTTTGAAAAATTAATATAACACAAGCAAGTAAAGACCAAATCGATAAATTCAAATAGTAACCGCAAATGTAAATGTAATAAGTAAAAGAGAGATAATGCAAACAATTTAATTATGGAGGTTTGATCCAAAACAATGATCTACGTTATTCGTTAACAAGCTCTCTGTTACTATCAAGACCTTTCACCATGTTGATTGTATTATGGTGCAATCCAACTCTTTACAACACTTTCGTTGACTTACAAACAAGGAGCATCAATCTTTATACAGTGTTGAGTTTTATGGGACCTCAACATGACCCACAAATTTAATAGAAAAGTGATTTTATAATTTGAAACTTCTCTCTTGATAAATGATATGATGAAATTAAGTACCAATAGAGAAATAGGCAAACACTTTAATAAATAGTAATGAATGAAAGTCAAGTGTTAGGTGAAAAAAACTTTGATCAGTAAAATGATTTTCAAAAGTTAATTCAATCAAAAAAATTCCAAAATAAATGATTTGAGAAAGATAAATCAATGTAGCTTTATTCAAGAATATTTCACATAAATGATTTTAAAAGTGTTGTATTGAATGTAAAGTGAAATGGTATTTGTAGCATTCAAAACGCTAAAATTTCTGACCAATCGAACTACTCAACCGAACGTCGGCCTACTGAACCGGACAACTAAACTAGCCATTTTGCGTCAAAATTAGAACGGTAAAATATTTGACCGTTGGACGAACCAGACGCCCGCTAGGACAAAATTTTTTCCGAATTTTTCTTTTCTTAATTATTTTAAAAAGTGTAGGCTTTTCAAGGACATTTCACTTGACTTTTCAAAATAAGTGATATTGGTAAAAGATTTAAAAATCAAGTGTAGATTTTTATCTTTTTTAAAATAATTTTTATGCGAACATTTTTATGATAATTTATTTCGTGCATAAAATTTTAATTTTTAAGCTTTTATTGGGGTCATTACTAAGGATTAAAGCATTTTACCTTTACATCTGGATTCAAAACATTATAGTCTAAATCTTCAATGAATATTTGATTCGTCGTGAATGCGTCGATTGATTTGACATGATTGCTGAGCTTCCATCTCGATTTTCTTTGATTGTAAATTGCGAGACTGGTAGCAATCATTTTGTCTTCAGTTGATCAATTTGGTCATACTAGCTATGAAGACTTGAATACAATTGTTAGAGATGAAAACAATTTTTTTATTATAATCTAAACATGAAATCAACCATAAGTCAACATGATTTTTATTTATTGAAATCAGGAGGGAGCGTCTGTTATCTTTTTCCTTCACTCGAGGTTTGTCCCACTATCTTTTCTTGACAATGTTTTAATGAGTCAGTATTTTATTACTTCAATTTTGTTATAAATACGTGTACTCTTTTTTCCTTCGTTGGTATAGTTAGATAAGTCTTACTTAATTTTTTTTTTTTTTTTTAAATGGTATTCAATTCAGATTGCAGCTCTCATTTTGAACCATATAAATACAAGGCATTAATTCTCAATAGAATAGACACTTGAGTTTTGACTCTTTCTATTTCTTCTCTTATATTTCTCTCTTGTTCTTTTAGTTTTATAACCACATATAATAGTTTAATTATTTTTAAAATAATTAAATACAATATGAAATTGTTGTTATGAAATACAAAACTTTATACTTCTTTTTTTTTAATATCAATAATTTAGGAAATTGTCAACTTTTTTTTTTATCAAATCATATAGCACATTTAATCAACAAAATTTTCAAGAATGAATTATTTAAGTTAGGGGTTGGCAAAACCCGACCGAACCCGTCAAAATCGAACCAACATGACTGGTTTGGATCAATTTTTTTGTTGTTTTTACACAGGTTGGGTGGGTTGTTTGTGTAGGCTCGTCAGGTTGGATTATGGGTTAACTCATGAAATCCGAATAAACCCGTTCATTCCAACCCGACTATATTTATGAACTTTACAAGTGTTATGATGTTGTTTGGACGAAATTGAGTTACTCTGTTTCTTCACACAACCTTCAAGAGCTAAAATATTCAGAAAAAGATAGATTAAAATGTCGGCTCTTGTTGGGAAATTTTGTGCAATAGTTGAAAAGTTTGAGGAAACCATACACAAATTATATATTACTAATTAACTAGTATCTATATATGCAAAGGCGATACATGAGAAATCTTGAATATGACACAAAACATGTTAACTCTTATAATAATATTATAAGACTTGAATAGAATGCATTTTACGAAAAATAGTATAAGCAAATACACATTCAATACAAAAATATTTTAATTACCAAAAACAATTCTTGGTTTCATATAATTTAATATCGATCTATCCATGTAACATTTTGGGCATGAAGTGCCAAAATAATTCAAATTTTTTGGTCATTGCAATTATAAATACCTAATATTATATAAGTCATGAATCAATTATGAATCAGTCCAACCCGATTCGCCTACTTTAATCTTTGTTGACAAGTTACAAACCAACCAACCCAACCCAACCGATACTTAATTGGGTTGGGTTGGGTTTCAACCTTTACACGGGTTGGATTTGATTAAATTATATCATGTTGGGTTAGGTTTAGGTTTGGGTTTGAGTTTGGGTTTGGATTTGGGTTGAGGCAAAAACCGACCCAACCCAACCCAACCCATGCCCACCCCTAATTTAAGTTATATGAGAATAGTTAAATTTTCACGCTTTTGTACTAGTTTACTAATCACAACACAAATAAATTTATTATTTTGTACACCAAGATATTTGCAAATTTATTAATTTATTATCTAAGTAATATTTTACTACATTTGAATTGAATCATTCTAATTCTAGTAAGAAAAATTGAAGAATTGGTCCTCAACCTATTTACTTCATAGTAGTGTTCTAAAAGGCGTAAATCTTGGTTAGGCGTGAAAGCGAAACTTTAAGCATTACGAGCTTAAGTGAGCCTAGACGAGGGTTAAAACATTAAAATCACAACTAAACATGATTAATGTAATAGAAAATTATGTCACAATCATCGAATAACAGAAGAACATTCAAGTCATGATCAAAGAAAAAGTCAAGTCACAAAACAAACGAAAAACAAATCAGTCACAAGAAGAAAAGAGATCACCATACAAAGTCAAGTCACAATCATATAATAATCAAACAACAATTCGATGAAAATTGATTAACATAATGAAAAATCAGAATCAACCAACAAAAATTTGAATACAACTTACCTATTAACTCAAGTTTCCATAAACAATGTATTAAACAGAAAAAAAAAACAATGAATTGATTTACCTTCTCAGAAATATATTTTCTGCCAAAATCGAAGCTTTTAGGTCACTCTGAATGAGCTTCTTTATGAGATTTAGTTCTTTTTCTTTTAACAACCTCGTGTTCATTGTTCGAACTATATCCTCGATCTACACTCCTTGTTACCATCAATAGTAGGGTTTGTAAGGATATAGGTTTTAATAGAAACTTGAACTATATTGGGTTTGTAAGGATCTAGGGTTTAATATAAGTTTGAACTATAAAATAATTTATGAAATTAAGGAAAAAAAAAATTTAGCACTTCCATCGTCGATGACGTCTTCAAATCGCTAAGCTCTCTCAGCGAACGTGATAGAATCACTTGAACAAGGGTATCGAACTTATCTCTCAAGCGGTATGATAGAAAAAGAAGGAAATTTGAAAAATTTATCTCCCACTATTGATGATAATGTTGGTAAGTAATGCTTAATTAGTTATTAACTAATAATTTAATATTTAATATTTTAAGTTAAAAAATTTAATATAACTTGATTTTTGAAGCAATAAACTTAAAATCTGATTATTGAAATATAATGTTAAAAATCAGGGATATATGTAATTTCCTAAACTTAAAATCTGATTTTTTTTAAAGTGGTAATCACATCCCACCAGAATTTTTAAGATCCAATTTCAAAAATCAGATATAAAGTTTGTTTATACAAAAATCATATTTTAACTTTTAAGTCAATTATTAATACAACCAAAATTCATCATAAACCCTAATTACTCTCATTTCTCTCTCTACATCTCGCAATACGTACCTCTTTCTCTCTCACATGGCAACCGGAGTCCTCTCTCTACCAATTCCAACTTCTCTCTATATCTCCACCGGTGATGTTGGACGTTGCGGGGAGAGGCACCGATTGCGAGTCTGTCATGCCGTCGAAAGAGGAGCTTTGTTGCTTCAAGAGACCAACTCTGTGAAAAAGATGAGCGACGATGGGGTGGCGAGTTTGGGGACCGGTGATGGAGATCATCAATTCTTCCAGTCGATGGGGCCGATCGTCACGACTGTTGCAAAAATTAAGTTTTTCATTTCTCTTTCTTTTTCTATTTTTGTGGTGGTAGGAGTTAGAGGTTAATTTGTTGTGTATTGAAAGTGTAGATGGCGGTGGTGGATTTAGGGATTTTGTTGGTGGTTGTGGTATGGAAGAGATGGTAGACTTTAGCAGGCGTGGGTGGTGGTTACTGGTGCAGGCGGTGGTGGTGCAATTGTGGTTGGAATTGCGATTGTGGGGTGGGATAAGCGACTAAGTATGTGACGATGGTTGTAGTAGTTGCTATTTTTCGATGACAGAGGTTGTTACCGTGGTTGTGGATGAATAGTGGATGTGTTTTTCTTGGTGGTGAGGCAGTGATGGTAGCGATAGGCATGTCAAGGTGGTGGTGGATCAGTGCGAGGATGTGGGGGGTATTTTCTGCAATGTGTTGATTTGTTTGAGGTGGTGTTGCTGTCGAGAGGTGATAAGTGCGTTTTTATACACTTAACTTACTGTTAAAACATGGAAATTGTTGATTAATATGTTGAAATATAGCTTAATTCTATTAATTTATGTTTTGCAGGACAAGTGATGAATATAGTGGAAATAAGGAAAAACAAATGAGAAATGACCAAAATAGAAGAAAGTGAAAGATCAGGGATTAAAGTGCAAATACTCTAAACTTGTTTCTAACCTGTGATAAAGATTCGAGAGTGTTAGAGGTCAACTGGATGAAGAAATGAGTCAAATGGATGAAATATATCCAAGACATTATCACATATCAACTTTCAAGTTGAAAAGTTTTGCATCGATTTTTATCCTCATATTGAGACCAGTTTTTGACATGGAAAACAATTGAATTCAAAGATGGTATCTGAAGTAAAGTTGTAGTTCTTTGAGTTAGCTTTCTAATCTATCTTAAATCACCTCAATTAGATATTAGGAAAGAATGTTATGGCCCAAAAATTTTGTAAGGCGCTCGCCCTTGCCTGCAGGCGAGGCGTGCGCCTCACACCAAGGCTGCCTCGACTGAGGCTGTCAAAATCCTTAAAGGGTATGCCCTAGTTTAGACTAGGTACACACCTTAAGCTAAAACTTGACGAAAATTATGGTTTCCTTCTACGACTCAACCACCTATGGTAAATTATTTTGACACGATTTCTCAACCCTAAAGGACCCCAAAAACGTTTAAGAACGGCTCATTCCTCCTTATTCACCATCCTTTCATCTCTTTTTGCTCAAGAAACTCTTGAAGAACTAAATCTTTTGGTGAAGTATGGAAGAAACTCAATTGGATATAGTGATTTCACATCTATTATTTCATGTAAATGGTCTTTGCTTGTTGAATAATCTTAGGATTTAGACTTTTCTTTTCATGAATTTATATTGAAATCGATTTAATAATTACTAGATCTTTCATGGATAAACAATGAATTGATTTACCTTCTTAGAAATATATTTTCTGCCAAAATCGGAGCTTTTAGGTCTCTCTGAATGAGCTTCTTTATGAGATTTAGTTCTTTTTCTTTTATCAACCTCGTGTTCATTCTTCGAACTATATCCTCGATCTACACACCTTGTTACCATCAATAGTAGGGTTTGTAAGGATATAGGTTTTAATAGAAACTTGAACTATATTGGGTTTGTAAGGATCTAGGGTTTAATAGAAGTTTGAACTATAAAATAATTTATGAAATTAAGGAAAAAAAAATTTAGCACTTCCATCGTTGATGAAGGCTTCAAATCGCTAAGCTCTCTCAGCGAACACGATAGAATCACTTGAACAAGGGTATCGAGCTTATCTCTCAAGCAGTATGATAGAAAAAGAAGGAAATTTGAAAAATTTATCTCCCACTATTGAAGATAATATTGGTAAGTAATGCTTAATTAGTTATTAACTAATAATTTAATATTTAATATTTTAAGTTAAAAAATTTAATATAACTTGATTTTTGAAACAATAAACTTAAAATCTGATTATTGAAATATAATGTTAAAAATCAGGGATATATGTAATTTCCTAAACTTAAAATTTGATTTTTTAAAGTGGTAATTACATCCCACCAGAATTTTTAAGATCCAATTTCAAAAATCAGATATAAATTTTGTTTATACAAAAATCATATTTTAACTTTTAAGTCAATTATTAATACAACCAAAATTCATCATAAACCCTAATTATTCTCATTTCTCTCTCTACATCTCGCAATACGTATCTTTTTCTCTCTCACATGGCAATCGGCATCCTCTCTCCACCAATTCCAACTTTTCTCTATATCTCCACCAGTGATGTTGGACGTTGCGGGGGAGCGGCACCGATTGCGAGTCTATCGTGCCGTCGAAAGAGGAGCTTTGTCGCTTCAAGAGACCAACTCTGTGAAAAAGATGAGCGACGATGGGGTGGCGAGTTTGGGGACCGGTGATGGAGATCATCAATTCTTCCAGTCGATGGGGCCAATCGTCACGGCTGTTGTAAAAATTAAGTTTTTCATTTCTCTTTCTTTTTCTTTTTTTGTGGTGGTAGGAGTTAGAGGTTAATTTGTTGTGTATTGAAAGTGTAGATGGCGGTGGTGGATTTGGGGATTTTGTTGGTGGCTGTGGTATGGAAGAGATGGTGGACTTTAGCAGGCGTGGGTGGTGGTTACTGGTGCAGGCGGTGGTTACTGTTGGTGCAGGCGGTGGTGGTGCAATTGTGGTTGGAATTGGCGATTGTGGGGTGGGATAAGCGACTAAGTATGTGACGATGGTTGTGGCAGTTGGTATTTTTCGATGACAGAGGTTGTTACCGTGGCTGTGGATAAATAGTGGATGTGTTTTTCTTGGTGGCGAGGCGGCGGTGGTAGCGATAGGCATGTCAGGATGGTGGCGGATCGGTTCGAGGATGTGGGGGTATTTTCTGCAATGTGTTGATTTGTTTGAGGTGGTGTTGTTGTCGGGAGGTGATAAGTGCGTTTTTACACCCTTAACTTACTGTTAAAACATGGAAATTGTTGATTAATATGTTGAAATATAGATTAATTCTATGTAATTTATATTTTGTAGGACAGGTGATGAATATAGCGGAAATAAGGAGAAACAAATGAAAAATGATCAAAATAGANATAAGGAGAAACAAATGAAAAATGATCAAAATAGAAGAAAGTGAAAGATCAGGGACTAAAGTGAAAATACTCTAAACTTGTTTCTAACCTTGTGATAAAGATTCGAGAATGTTAGAGGTCAATTGGATGGAGAAAGGAGTCAAATTGATGAAATATAGCCAAGACAATTATCACATATCAACTTTCAAGTTGAAAAGTTTTGCATCGATTTTTAGCCTCATATTGAGACCAGTTTTTGACTTGGAAAACAATTGAATTCAAAGATGGTACTGAAGTAAAGTTGTAATCCTTTGAGTTAGCTTTCTAATGCATCTTGAATCACCTCAATCAGACATTAGGAAAGAATGTTATGGCCCAAAAATATTGTAAGGGGCTCGCCCTTGCCTACAGGCAAGGCGCGCGCCTCACACCAAGGCAGCCTCAGTCGAGGCTGCCAAAATCCTTAAGGGTTGCGCCCTAGTTTAGACTAGGCACGCACCTCAAGCCAAAACTTGACGAAAATTTTGGTTTCCTTCTACGACTCACCACTTATGGTAAATTATTTTGACACGATTTCTCAACCCTAAAGGACCCCAAAAACATTTAAGAACGGCTCATTCCTCCTTATTCATCATCCTTTCATCTCTTTTTGCTCAAGAAACTCTTGAAGAACTAAATCTTTTGGTGAAGTATGGGAGAAACTCAATTGGATATGGTGATTTCA
>OU503057.1:22166529-22183783 GCA_912172775.2 Fraxinus pennsylvanica
AGAGATTGTGGTGGTGACGGGAATGAGAGATGAGGGTTTGTAGAGAGAGAATGTGGATAAATGTAGAGAGAGATAAGAAAGTAGAATTATTTAGGGTTAAGATTTTTTTAAATAATCAATATAAAAAAAATTTCTGATTTTTGAAATATCAAACTTCCTATCTGATTTCAGAAAGTTGAATATTTAAAGTATGGTTTAGTGTAATTACCACTAATAATAATAATTTTACACTTTTTTTAAAGTTATTTATAGTAACTTTACCTTTTTCTTTTTGTTAAACCCAGTAGATTAAAAAGTTGCATTAGTACTTTTTCTATATCTTACTTATTAAAGTCATTTTGTTTCGAATTAAAATCAAATTTTAATCTAAATTAAAGTCGAACAATCAATATTAATCACATTTTTCATGGGTCCCACAGCTTTTCAACCACACATTTCAAAAATTTCTACTAAATTAATGTTTGACAATCATTACTTTTGAGGCATAACTGTCCTATTTTAATGTTCCACCTAAATTGTCACATTATCGATATTTCATCATTACAATGATAAGTAGCATTATTCATTATTTTAAAACTTTTAGCTCTCATACTCATTTTCAATTACATTTACGTAATAAAATATTTTGTACGTAACCTCGAAATTTTTTCTATTTTTTAACAACATATTTTCAAAAAATTACTATTTAAAACTCTATTTTCTCAAAATAATGACGATCTAACATGGGCTAAATGTACTTGCGAATAAATTTAAAATAAATATTTTCTTTATTGATTAAAATTGAAAATAATTACTTATCTTCTACCATAAATAAAAGAGTGAGTTCTCAAATTACTGTTCATAAGCCGTAAGCCAAGCCGAATGGCTTTTTGGCTCGGCCAAGCCGACTAAGCTTTTTTTTTTTTGGTTGGCCCTTCTGATTCAGTATCCGCGAGCCGAGCCGAATGGCTTTCTGGCTTGACTCGACTCGACCAAGCCGTTTAAGTCATTTTTTTTTTCCAGTATTTTAAGTTACAAATATGCGTTTTAAGCGTTTTAAAATTTGTTGAAAATGTTGAAATGCGGCCATGATAAATATATGGTCGATAAATTTTAAATATCAAAAATAATTTTACATTAATTGTGAAGCGTAAAGTCGTGATTGTTATGTTTATTTTCAATCTCAACCCCATTTCAATGTCCTTTTTTCGAACTTTATTTTTCCTACAACGTTTGATTCGATATTTTATGTGTTTTAAGCGATTTAAAATTTTTTGAAAATATTAAAGTGCGGCCATGATAAATATATGGTCAATAAATTTTAAATATCAAAAATAATTTTACATTAATTATGAAACGTTAAGTCGTGATTGTTTATATTTCTTTTCAATCTCAACCTCATTCCAATGTCCTTTTTTCGAACTTTATTTTTCCTACAACGTTTGATTCGATATTTCACGATATGAATATTCATTTTGATCGATTTAAATTTTTTAAAAAAAAACTTAAAATGTGATAATAATAATAATAATAAATATATTGTCGATTAAGTTTAAATATAAAAATTATCTTAAATTATTAAACGTAAAATCATAATCGTTAATTTTTCTTTTCTACCCACCCTCAAAAAAACTTAAAATGTGATATGCAAGGCCACAAAAGGTTTGTACTTCAAGAAAATTGAGGAAGAAAGAAGAAACAACAATATCTTGGTAGTTTGTTAGTGTATGGGTGTTTTTAAAATTGAATTGATTTATATTGGTTATTTATGATGAATAATTTCCAATTTTGTTTCTAACTTCTTTTTTTTTATTTGTTTATTTTTCATTGTAACTTTAAGGTTTTCTTTTGAAGAAGTTTTGATAAATAAAATTTAATTAGCGATATTTCAAAAAATAACCAAAAATCAATCAACGCTATTACGTAGCCATCTATACGGCGGCGCCTAACTATTTTCTCAATAAAAATCAGTATTATTTAAATTAGTAGTTTTTTATATTTATAAATAATTCCATTAACCTTGTCTTGAAGAAAAAGCCACCCCCACTCATATCTACTGCTGATATACTGTGTCTTGTAGATACATACGCATTACTGTATCTATATCCCGTATCACAAAATGTTCAGGAACCAGTATGATACGGACGTAACGACATGGTCACCGGCGGGGCGGCTGTTCCAGGTGGAGTACGCCATGGAGGCAGTGAAGCAGGGTTCGGCAGCGATAGGTCTGAGATCGAAGAGCCATGTGGTTTTGGCTTGCGTAAATAAGTCCAACTCCGAGCTCTCGTCCCATCAGAAGAAAATTTTTAAGGTTGACGATCACATCGGCGTCGCCATTTCCGGCCTTACCGCCGATGGGCGTGTGCTGTCGCGCTACATGCGTAATGAGTGTATTAATTACTTCTATTCGTACGAGTCGCAGCTTCCCGTTGGTCGTCTTGTCGTTCAGCTTGCCGATAAGGCCCAGGTCAATGATTAAACCCAATTTTCGTTTTCGTTATCTTTGTTTTTTTTTTTTTGGTGCATTGGAGAGGAGATATTGTGTCTAGATCATGGGAATTGAGGGGTTGAGCTTCTAGATTGAGTGTTCAAAATTTTATCAAAGAATTAAATTTATACCTTTCAGTTTTTACAAAGCAATTTAATTGCTTTTTCGTAAAAACCCTAATTCTCATTTTTAATTTTCTGGATCATGGGAATTGTGCATTTGAGAATGAGAGATGTTATATTGTGTCATTAATTTTGAGAGGTTGGGGCTTTAGATTGAGAGGGAATTTTTTTAATTATAAATGTTAATAAAACATCAAAGAATTGGATTTTATATTTTTTGGAAAGCAGTTTTCTTGTTCCTTAGTAAAATAATTGGATTACCCTTCGAACTTCAATTCCTGTTCTGCGCAATTTTATTTAG
Organism: Fraxinus pennsylvanica; assembly: GCA_912172775.2. Classification (NCBI taxonomy): domain Eukaryota; kingdom Viridiplantae; phylum Streptophyta; class Magnoliopsida; order Lamiales; family Oleaceae; genus Fraxinus; species Fraxinus pennsylvanica. The sequence continues at coordinate 22,169,423 of OU503057.1, forward strand.
TTGTGCAATTCTATCATTTTTGTATAAGGTGAAATAAGCATTGTTTCATTTGGGAAGTCTGAAGTTGGTGTTTAGTATTATAAAGTTGGAGTTAATAGTATGGGATAATGGGAACTTTGCAATTTGAAACCTTGAAAAAACTTATAAAAAGTTTGGTTTCAATTGAATCCACAATAAATAGGTTTTGTGAAATTTGAAAATTAAAGTGAATTAAGAGAAGTTAAAGATCGAGACTTGATTTACATGCCCCGTTCTTGGTGAAACTCAAGTTAAAGTCAAGTGATAAGAGGGAATGAATGTTGAAAAAAGGAGATGCTTCATAGTACTTTGTCGTCTTTTGTTTGATTTATTTAAACAATAGTCATCTTGAATCCTAGCCGAAAGTTTTGCATCCCAAAGTTACTCTCCGAGTTTATTAGAATTTTCTTCTTCTGAGTAATGTAATATGGTTATTATGTTGGTATTTAGAATGAAATGTCTGTGTTTGATAGGGAGAGTGATGATGGTAGTTCATCTTTTGGATTTTACTTTTGTAGATTTCATTTGGATTAACTTAAAAAAAATTGTGGATTTGAATGCTTTAAGTATTGATACATGACCAGAAATCTTATGCTGTTGGCAGATTTTGGTGTTGTTACTCATCATTCTCAGTAGCATGGTCTTTCTTTCTTTTGTGGTACTGCTATTCATAATTTCACGTTCTAAAATTTTGTTTGATTGCAACATGGAAGCGCCATCTTTAAGTCTTTTGGGCTATTAGGCAAGATATTAGAAGGTAGTAATTGTTAAGTTCTTATAAAGAGAAACAATATGTTTATTACAGACTGTTAATAATGTGTTCTCTCGACAAAGGTCTTCATGAATATTTGTGCACTAGACTTTATAAGATATGGACTTGGAACATAGTCATTGAGGGGAAAAACATGACAGTTTCTTGAAAAGAAGAGAGAAATCCAAACCAAGCCTGACAAATAAATAGTTGAGATAAGAAGCAAGCTTTTAACTACCGATAATGAATGCTGGTGATTTCTGTGAGGCGATTTTTATCCAATTAGATCGTCAAAAAGTGGTTCCTGGGAGAAATATCGTATGGTCTTTATCTTGGAAACATGACAATGTTAAATGATATAGAAGGGTCATCTAATCTGGATAACTGTAAACAGAAGTTCTTTTCTTAGCAAAAAAATTCTGGATGTTGAGTGGGAGGGCCTCTTTCAATTTTTTTTTTAATTTTTTTTATTTTTTTTTTGGGACAATTAGTATGTCCTACATGTTGATGTGCTTTTATTTGCATGTATTACAAAATTTATCTCAATGTACCCTACCTCTTACCTGGAGGGAAGGGCGACGGGTGTTAAGAGTTGAAGCAACATTGATTATATAGATGTTGAGTTGGGGATAAGCTTTGTATGTGAATTAACTTAAGGACTTCTGTAGGGTTTCGAAAAATAATAGCCCGTCATGTTGTACAATGAATTTGAATTATAAAGTTATGATATCCATGTTTAAGGCTGTTTGAAAACTTTCCCATTCAGGTGTGTTATGGTCATCTTTAAAACTGCTGATATTGTGATGTGTTGGTGTCTAAATATTATCATACTATTGTAATAACTAAATTATCTACATATTGCTTGCTTCTTAAATGCTACAATCACAATCAAAATCAAAATCGGGTTCACATGTCAACTGGTATTGAAGATGAAATTGGCCTATGTAAGTGCCAAACATACTCGATTGATCATTCTGCTTCTTATATGGTGATCCAAATTCTATATGCATGTCTGGAACAAGTTAGTTTGGGACTTGAAATGTGCAATTTTGTCCAGATTTACATGATTCGTTACTGCCCTTCCATCAATCTTAAATATTGTGAATGATTGCATTGTTTGATTTTCCTTCTCTTATTTCTCTTTATAGCAGCTTGCTTCAGTTGGCTCATGCTACGACCTGTGAGCATCATTATGGCCTCACATCTTGTTCTTGTTTTCCTGAGGTTATTGCAGAAGCCGCTCTTATCTTTCTTTATTGCAGGTTTGCACGCAACGCTCATGGAAACGGCCTTATGGTGTTGGCCTGCTGGTTGGTGGCTTAGACGAGTCTGGCGCTCATCTATATTACAACTGTCCAAGTGGTAATTACTTCGAATATCAAGCTTTTGCAATTGGATCTCGGTCACAGGCTGCAAAAACATACCTAGAGCGCAAGTTCGAAACTTTTATGGAGTCTTCGCGGGAAAATTTGATCAAGGACGCACTTTTTGCCTTGAGGGAGACATTACAAGGAGAGAAACTAACAAGCTCCACATGCACAATAGCTGTAGTAGGAGTTGGAGAGGCATTCCGTATATTGGATCAAGAAACCGTGCAAGCGCTAATCAATGAATTCGAGATAGCAGGTGAAGATGCCCCTGCAGACGAGGCTGCTGCTCCAGATCCAGCTGCTGATTCGGAATCCGGTGCTACTGCTGCCGATCAGGTAACCCCCTCTGACCCAGACGTCACTCCAATGGACATGTGATAACGTCATCTTCTTTGGAACCTTTCATTGTTAAAGAAATGAGTTTGTCATGTTGGCATCTTAGAAATGTTGTTTTCTGGTTGTATACTTTATTTGTATGTAGTGCTTCATCTATGCAACAGTTCGAGTGTACCCTTGTTGAACACGATCATGAATTTCCTGTAACGTTATCATTTTGGTTACGGTATTTGTGTCTATCTGGTTATGGTCACAATCACGGTTGTAGTTTGACTTTATCACAATTTTAGTTTCTTCTTCATGTTTCTTTCCTTTCTTTTATTATTCTTATGAGTAATGTTATTTAGCACGACTAGTGCTGCCTAAGCGGCATAACATGAGATGCACTATTCAGTTGGTCACATTATTCTACTTTGAATTGGACATGTTACATTGTGTCACCTAAATTGATGTTGTGACATTACTCTATTCTTATTGTTATTCTTGTACTTCTTTGAGTTTTTAGTTTCCCTTTCCCCCTTAAAGAAGTGTGAAGGATAAATGAGCCCCAATTAAATTGATAATTGACTCAATTTTAAATTTAGGAGACTTGTACTTCCAATGATTTTGGGTGTTTTAGAGCATTATGTAATCAACTGAATCTTAAATTAACTGTTTGAGTACTTTTTCTATTAAATTTCTATTTTAATAGCGTAAATACATAGAAGAAATTATGCGTATTAGTACTAAAAGATATATGGGATATTAAGACAAAGCTTATAATTAGAATTTAAAGGGCAAATAGAGATTGATTTAGATATTGATAAAGCTTGAACTTATACATTATCACAGCCAAGTTACAAGCTACAAAAGCCTCATGAAGACAGTTACACATTCCTGTTGAGTTCGAACTTCTAGGAGCATTTTTTATACAATAGCATCGCTACAAAACAAAACAAAGTTTCAACTTGAAATCATCATGAAGTTAATTGTATATTTCTGCTAACGATAAACTTCATGGGAGTAATTATCATTGAAACCAGTGCTACAAATTAAAACAAAGTTGTTCGTTTATGGGTGCAGTTTCAGTAGTTAGATGGAAATGTCAAAATGAGCAAAACAATTTATTTTTGGTCAACGGACATTGATAAATTTATTACAAAGGATAAATTATTAATTAAAATTATAAAAAAAAAAAATCATATTTTCGTTAAATTTTTTTTAAAAAATATCACTTTTACAAATAATGAACTCAACTCTCTTTGACTTGGCTACATTCAGATTTTCATTAACTATTGATAGAAAAAAGACGTAATACATGTGTGGTTCAAAATGAGTTCAAGAAAAAAAATCACAAAATAAAAGACATACTAAAACTTAATATTAAAACTATTAGCTTGTCTGGGAAGGGTATTGCAAATTGCAACCACAGAGGCAAGATGACGTTACAATTGAAGGAGTCAAAAAAAAAAAAAATTCAATTACTTGCTGCTCGACACTTCTGCTCCTCCAATTCCACCATTATTTTTCCCCCAATTTTCTTGCAGAGACCAAGTTATAACAACTTTTCAGTACCTTTTCAAAAACAAAGTAAGTCTTGTTATGAATTCAAAATACAATAAACCAATATTTAATTAATAGGAAAAAGCACATCCTCCATTTTCAACTGAACCTAGTGAACTCCAAAAATTAGCACTTGCATAACTTCTCATTAAAAAGAATCGAAAAAAATTTAAAAACTAATAAAAACTAAAATCAATAAGATATAGCCCCCGGTTGGTGCACATTTTGAAGGTAAGAATGCATTTTTACTGTTGATGTGATGGGGAATAGATGGTTGAAAAAGAAGGAAAAATTATTGATGTAATGGAAAATATTATTTCATTGAAAAATGTGTGGTTGGAAATGAGTCGAAAAATGAAAATGAAAAAAATAATGTGAACCAAACGGGACCAATAAAATCCCAAAAATAATTAAAAAATGTCCATTTTGCTGTAAGAGTCACATAAGGCTGAACATGGTCCAGTTCAGTTCAGTTCTCTTCAAAATCGAATCGAACCAAACCAAAATTTTCGGGTATTTAATAAATGGAACTGTCGGGTCCAAATATAATTATGGAACCGTTCGGGTTCGATTCCATTCGATTCTATTCAGTTTCATATCATAATTAAAATTTTTAGTAGATTTCTAATGGTCAACGATCGGTAGTTGTGACTTCGATGGACATTAGAGAGGGGAAGTCAGATTTGGCAGTCGACGGTTTCGATTTGGGCATGTAGATGTATGTTTTCAATTTATCAAATGATTTGGGGTTAGTGACTCAGTGGTTACCAAATGAAAGTGTAAAATTGGAAAGAGAATGATAAAAACTTTAAAAGGTCTGGATCTTGGGTTAAAAATGAAATTAATAATACGACCAAAAAATTAAATCAAAAAATTGAATTTAGAAATTAGGTTAGATTAGGCTGGGCTAGTTAGACATGGATTTGGCTTGAAAGTTAGAACAGTAATCATTAAATTAGTTAATTTGCTAATTTGTTTAGAAAAATTAAAAAATAGTAATTAATTCAATATAAAAAATTTTAAAAAATTGTTTAAATTCAGTTCTTCAGTTCTTGATTTAGAACTGAGAATGGAGCCAAACTCGTCGATTCTCGATTCAGATACTTGTTCGGGTATTTAACTTTTGAAGAAACGCTCGGTTCGAGAGTTTTGTCCTGCTATAGTCTCACACAACTCAAATCAGTAAAGGCAATAACTTAAAACACCGAAAAAGAATTTGAAATGAACATAGTTTTGATATTTTTTGTTCGATCTCGTAAAAAGAAAAAAAAAAGTGGAAAATCTAAAACTAAAAGCCAGAATCTTTTTCAAACACTATTTTCCTATAGTTGTCAACTAATGAAGAAGAGGTTCCAATTCCACTTGCTTACTATCAATTAAACAAATTGGATAATAGCTCAAAAAATTACTCAGTGCAACAAATTACAACAAAAAACTGAAGCTCCAATAATTATTAGATGATAGTAAATTTTATTAAAAACTAAAATCGTTTTCAAAAAATATCATTACATATATAGTTTTCAGAATTGAAAATACTTTCATTTTACATCTCTTTGTAATGGTCCATTCAATTTAAAATGGAAGTTATCAAATTGTTTCGTATAGGCAATGCCATGAAATTATCAATTATGAATTAAACACCCATACACAGTGTGAGAACATGATCAATTTCATAATTGCATAACACTCCCTTTCATAACCATGGATATAAAGATATGAAGACAATATTTACACTAACAGAAAGCTAAATGACCTCAAAAAAAATAAAAATGAATGACGATGCATTTAATGAAATTCTACATATCTCTTCAACAAGAAAATAACATTGTAATGCAACATGTAATTCCACTAAAATAGTATTAAACATGAAAGTATAAGTACTCACACCTGCTGCTAGCACAAAATAAAAACAACAAAGATCCCAATAGATGTCTATCAGTCAGACATTGCACAATATCAATGAACAAACGTAAGATTCAAGTGGTACGAATGGATGAAATGACAAACCAACAATTAAAATAATTTAAGAAATTGAAACACAGTAAAAAAAATGGATACGTATTGCAATGTGGATTGAAATGTTGAATGTGATTAACTTAATAATCAGTGAGGTAAATACTTCATGCACCAATCACCAAAAAACCATCATCATCAGCCTTCGTGAACTCCAAATCCAAATGACAAGACTCTGTTTTATTGGACAGTAATACACAAAGTAGAATTGGACTCTTATTGCCTACGTTACATCGAACTAAACTTTTCTTTGTCGCATCACCAATTTCCAGTGTTGCCTAAAAAATCAATGAACATATGACAACAAATCCTCAATGCATAAATTCAATATTTAACTAAAAATGACGCCCCAAATTAAGCCAAAATTTAGCAATTAATAATTTCAAACAACTAATCATAGTATATAAGCATTAACATCTTAATTCGTAACTTCACCTTTTAATTACAGAAAATTCTTCCAAATTAACATGAAATGTATCAGCTATAATGACAAGAAACATAGAACAATACATAAAAATGATGAAAGATACCTATTCAATAGCGAAGCTAAATTAGAGTTCAAAACTGAAAAGTCTTTTATGCTCCTATTTACTTGAGAAATTCGGAGCCTTCTTCTACTTTTCCAGAAGAACGAGTAACCAACTTTTTGGGTTTCGCTCATGTTCCTGATACATCACCAAAAAAGAATTAAAAATCACTATGGAATAAAAAGGAAACACGCGCTTAAGAAATCAAAGTCCAAAATGAATACCTAATTATTTTCCATATCTAAAATTATATATTTTAAGTTCCCATTCTAAAATTGTTACATCGTGCACGCTTAGACCCCTAAACAAATTGGGACTTCTCAAGTTTTAAACCCTTTACATGAAATGGTCGAAAAACTATGCAAAAACACCAGCAATAAGACAGGGAAAAACTCACGACAAAACCAAAAAATACATAACACAGTTCAAAGTAAATCACAACCAAATCAAAAAACACATAGATCTGTACGATTTTCTCACCGTTTGACTAAGATCACAACGGAACATTCAAAGATCAACAAGAACGAGTGATTTATGTAGAAGGCATGTTCCGAAAAGTGTGTAAAATATATACACATTTACAAGACGAGACCATAATCTTGAAATGTGGACAAGAATCAAAGATTTCTGTTGGAGATCCTAAAATTATCAGACGAAAATTCGAAATACTGTTGGTGGAGCTATTGAGATGAGGTAACACAGTTGCGGTGGAGCTGTTGGTTAGGGCTTCACTCGAAGAGAGAGAGAAGGAAAGGAAATGGAAATGGAATGGAAAGCTGAAGAAAGAGAAAATGAAAGGAATAGGGAAAAGGGAAAGAATGAGAAAGTTGAAACGATATGACGTATAGGACAACACAACTTCCCTTCTCACATGCAAACATAAAGTACAAAGAAGTNATATAGGGATAACAAATAAGTAATAACTATGAATGCATATTTAAATTAATATTAAATCATTTATAAGTTGGTTGCCAAACGGCATATAGGCCATGAGCCATTTGTCCCAATACAACCCCGGAGTTTCCCTGGACCAGCCAACTGCACGAATCGTACGAGGCCATGTCTATTTGTGATGTGCTGGGCCATGCTGCTCATCTCAGTTAGGCAATGCCAAATCCTATGACATGAAAATCTGTTTGAAGGATGTCAATGGCTTGTATGATGTAGCAAAAGAGTGAAAACAGAGATCAAATTTACGTGATTTGCCATCATGTATTATGTAAGATTATAATCCTAGCAAATTCAGCAAAAGGAGAAGTATCAGGTACAAAGAAACCGACAGCATTGTCTTTGCACATAGCTTTACAGACTGGTTCCTTCGATAAACCCGGCGTGGCCGACCAGGCAGCAAAGTAACGTGAATAATAAGTCCACCCAAAAACATGTTTATTTTTATTTGTCAAAAAAGATGAACCATTCTCTACAATTTGGCACAGGTCTGAAGTTAGCGATAACTAAAGGCGAAGTTACCCGTGAAAGATCTCATTGAGCAGCCATTGGGGCTTTATCCGGTAGAATGTTATCAGGAAGAATGAATTCTGGAGGAGTTTCACGAACTACACCAATCATTGAATCATACTCCTCATCACATCGAGCAAACTTCTTGCGAAGCATCTTTTCAAGCTCGATCTCATCAAAAGATTTGGCGTTTTCAGCAGCATGGACTTTCGCCAGGTTGGTATAATTCAACGCTGATTGAGAGATAAAAGCTCTGATTGAGAGATGAAAGCCATCTCTTCATCCGTAAGCTTCCGAGGAACTTTGCCCGATTACCTCCCCACACCAGTGACGTGCGAATTCCAAACGCATAATGATATTTAGTCCATGAAATTTAACATGCAGTTCAACATTTGGGAAATGCATATTCTCTTTCGATTTTTGGTATCAGAATAGAAGCTGTACCTCACCAAAAGGCACTCGTGTGTTCTGTTTCACAAGGGCTCCCGCAGCAACCATGGCATCTTTCTCTACAACCACACCATCAAGCAGTGTGGCTCCCATACCAACAAATGCCTCGTCCTCGATGGTTCAGCCATTTATAATAGTTGGCAGCACCTTTCCACTTATATTAGATTTTGCCACATACAGCACCTTTCCACTTATATTAAATTTTGCCACATGCACAACGGGGAGTTGTCTTATATATAAGTATATTGGTTCTAGACCCAACACTGATGCTATTCACATCACCTGGTGAATAACGAGACACCCAAATCAAATTACATCATAAAAGAGAACAAATATAATATTCTTCCTTGATAAACATTTTCTGTAACCCTAAGATTTAAGGTGTCAAGGCAAGCAAACTTATCCAGGTCATAAAGCCTTTTAAACAATCAAACCAAACTAAAGATATAGAAGAAGATCAATGCAAACCAGAGGCACAGACCAGAATCAAGGTATAATTTGTTTATAGAACCATATAAAAAATCCGCAACATGAGTTGCGTGTTTGATGGCAAATACAGGCTCGAGTCCAATCAATGTTTTGCAAAATCAAATTCAAGTAACAATCTCAAATTATCCAGATAACATGTGAACAGGTATTCCCAAAACTGCAAAATCATCACCAAGTTGCAGAAACAATATTATTTTCCTGTTTTCCTATGATAGAATCAATTGGAACTAACTTGGTCCTTAATGTTTCACAGAACTCATAAAATTACAGTGGTTATCAGCAATTTATCTAACAATAAGTCATATAAGGAAATGTTTTATGCTTACTAAGGACCCTATAAAACACAAGAAAGTCCTTATATTTATCCAAATCACAACCATCCATTCAGATAGATGTAGCTTATATCAACGAAAATGATAAAACCGTAGGCAAAAACCAAGTTAATTAAAACGATAAAAGCAATAGGACAAAATAAAGAACAATGTTATAGACTGTAAAGTGGAAAAGTTTTCAATTATAATCTTTCAAACACAGTGATGTAGGACATCCCCATTATTATTATAATAGGATTTTTGTTTCCTTTTAAATTGGGATTTTCTTTCTTTAGAATTTTAATTTTCTTTCCTTATATTTGTAAAATTAGAGAGTTATTTTGCTTATATAAACAAAATCTTTGCATATTTTTCAATTAACCAATTCATTATAATCAAATTATTCTCTATATATTTTTGAGTTTTTCAACTTTATTCTTGTTTCAAGAATTTCAAATCCACTTTAACACCACTAGCATATAATTAGTGGGAGTGCTTTCATTTTATTTTGAAACAGAAGTTGATTTCTTTCACCTCCTTGAATTTAAGGGGCACGTTAACATTAGAGCATATAGCATGTAGTAAAGTTTATTTTAACTAGAGAATAAAATGAGTAACACACGTGTTTAATTAGCCATGCCTCTAGGATAGTCTAGATTCATGATGTACCATATCGCACTACACTCATTTCATCAAAGTTCAACAATTTCTTTCACGAAGCCAATAATTAGGCCTATTTCAGTATCATTCATGTTTCCAAGAGTTTGCAGTCCATAAATTCTTGTAAACTTAGTTGGCTCAATTATTTGCAAAGGATCCATTGTAGCATGTATTAATCAGGGATCACATATTAAAATCCAAAGTCATTTTATTGTTAGTATATTATTAGAATATTATTTACTTATGGCTAATTAGATATTTTTTTGTAAATAATAGGTAGTTTCCATGTATAATTTGTATCCAAAATATCTTGTAACATTATATAAACAAGGGAAGACAAACGAGAAGAGAATCCCGCAAATTATTGTCATGGTATTAGAGCTGTAAACCTTATTTCTCGAAATTGTGGTGGTGCTTAGTTTACTGTTCCTCATAGTAGGCATCATCTATGGTCACCTCTTTGGTTTTCGACGTTGTCTGTGGTCGGCGTCTGTAGTCAAGCCTTTGTCCAGCGAAGTCAGGTTAATAGGTGGTCGCGTCTCCTTGTTTCCCAGCACTATCTCGTTTCTTCTTTTGGTTGTCTCCGTCTGAGAATTGGGTCAGTTCTCGCAAGCTATTTTCTGCGTCGTCTATGGATCGGAGGTATTTTGGTTTTGTTTTTTTTTTTTTTTTGCTACAATTTGGGCTAAAGTGTTTTTAGAGTGAAGCTTGGTTTGAGTTTGGTTAATAATTGTTGGGCTATTGATTTAGGCCCTTGTTAGGCTATTGATTTAGGCCCTTGTTTAAGTGAATAGGTTGTTGGGCTTGTATTTGTTTAAGTGAATAGTTGTTGGACTATTGTTTTTTGAATAATAGTTGGGCTGAATTGTTTTGATCGGACAAAATTTATCTGGTTGAATTGGGATTAATTTCACGATCCCATCATGTCAACTGAGAAGAATGAGTCTGTTTGAATTCATTTTACTAGCAAGAACTATTCTTCATGGGCATTTCATTTTCAGTTATTAGTTGAAGTCAAAGGTGATCTATGGGGATATATTGATGGAAGTATTCCCCCTCCATATTAAGAAAAGGAAAAGGAAAAACATCTTGTTTGGAAAACAAAGGATTCTCGACTTATGGCTTGGATCATTGGATCGGTTGATACTCAAATTGTTCTTAATCTCAGACCTTATAAGTCATCCCGTGCTATGTGGGAGTACTTGAAGAAAATTTACACTCAAAACAACAATGCTCGACGACTTCAGTTGGAGTTTGAATTGACAAATTTCATTCAGGAGTCTCGGTCTATTGAAGAATATTATTCTAGTTTTTCTTACCTTTGGGCTGAATACATAGATATTATTTATGCTTCGGTTTCACCTGACAGTTTGGAGGATGTTCAAGCTGTACATGAAGTCACCAAGAGGGATCAACTTCTCATGAAATTGCGAAGTGATTTTGAACCCATTTGTTCCAGCTTTATGAATCACGAATCACTTCCAACTTGGATGGTTGCTTAGGTGAGTTACTGAGAGAGGAGTAGTGACTTATCACTCGTACCTCGTTGGAGCAACATTATCATCATGTAACAAATCCTGTTCCATATGCTATTCAAGGAAAATTCAAAGCTATTTCTGGTGTTCAATGTTACAGCTGTAAAGGGTTTGGCTATATGGCTCTTCAATGTCCAAGAAAAATGTGTAATTATTGCAAAAAGTCTGGCCATGTCATTAAGGAATGCCCTATATATCCTCCACGCAAGACTGGACCAGGTTATGTTGCTGCAACCACTTTAGCATCAAGTTCTGCTTCGTCATTTGCTCCCACTCAAGTTCCAGCCTCTCACGGTTCTACCCAACCTTCCATCACTCCTGAGATGATCCAACAAATGGTCATTTCTGCTTTGTTTGTATTAGGTGTTTCAGGTAAATCATCAACTGCTTCTTCTTGGTTACTGGAGTTAGATGCTTCTAATCATATGACTCATGATACTTAATTACTTAGTAATATTATACCATATACTAGACCTCTCCATATACACACTGTCGATAGTAATACTATTCCTATTTCGGCCGTGAGTAATGTATCACCAGAACTACCTAATGTTTTACTTTCCCAAATTTATCAACTAATCTTATTTCTGTTGGTCAACTTGTTGATAACAATTACACCGTGCTTTTTTCTCCTTCGGGTTGTCTTGTGTAGGATCAGGTGTCCGGGAAGACGATCATGAGGGGACCTAAGGCTTTTTTCTTATCGTTTCCTTCTTTTGGTTCTCGTGCTTCGCATATTTTTGATATAGTTCATAGTGATGTATGAGGATTAGCACCCGTCATATCTCATGCCCATTATAAATACTTCGTTACCTTTATTGATGACTATAGTCGCTTCACATGGGTTTACTTTCTTCATGCAAAGATTGGGGTTTTTTCTGTTTTACAGTCTTTCATTGCTTTCATTAACAACCAATTTTCCTCTTACATCAAGATCTTACGATCTGATTCCGGATGCGAATATACGTCCAATACGTTTCAATCTTACTTACAAACCAAAGGGATTATTTCCAGCGCTCTTGTCCTTCTACCCATCAACAGAAAGGGTGGCAGAATGCAAGAATCGTCATCTTCTTGACATGGTTCGAGCTCTTCTGATTGAGTTTTATGTTCCCTCTCGTTTTTGGTGTGAAGCGTTGTCTGTCGATATTCATCTCATAAATCGTTTACCTTCTCCTACTATTCATAATGTTTCTTCGTTTTATAAGCTCTTTGGTCATCATCCCACATATTCTCATCTTCGTCCCTTTGGTTGTGTTTGTTTTGTTCATTTACCACCTCTTGAAAGAACAAAACTTACACCTCAATCTGTCAAGTGTACATTTCTGGGATATGGTGATACTCAAAAAGGATATGTCTGTTTTGACCCTAAGGCACATCGGATTAGAATTCCCGTAACGTTGTTTTTTTTTTTGAAAAAAGAGTTTGTTCACTTCCGAAATTGCTGTCTCTCCGCCTGTGTTCTCTGTATTGGCTGATTTCCCTACAAAATTCTCTCGATACAAGCCTGGTCTAGTTTACTCTCGCTGGCATGCCACACCAGTCATTGGTTCCGAGCTTCATTCTCAGACACCTGTCTCCTTAAGCCCCCCTGATCCTCTACCTACGACATCAGATTCTTCACCAGATGATCTTCCACCTTCTGTAACTCTTCATCGCACTTTTCGTGTTCCTCGACCTCCAGATAGGTATGGTTTTTCTTCCCATAGCTCTATGTCTGCTACTCTTGACTCAATTTCCATTCATATCTCTTATAGATAGACTATGGAACAAGAGTGTTGGCGACGGGCAATGAATGCAAAACTTGAGGCTCTTAACGCCAATCAAACTTGGGATATTGTACCATGTCCGTCGAATGTGAAACCCATTGGGAGTAAATGGGTATATTCGATCAAACTTCGTTCTAATGGTTCTATTGATTGCTATAAGGCTCAATTAGTTGCCTTGGTTAACCGTCAAGAGTATTGAATCAACTATGATGAGACTTTTGCTCATGTGGCTAATAAGACCAATGTTCGGCAGTTATTATCTCTTGCTGCTTCTCGGTCTCGGTCTCTTCGTCAAATGGATGTAAATAACGTGTTTTTGCATGGAGACCTCAAGGAAGACATTTACATGAAATTCCTTCTGGTATGCCACTTCCCTCAGCTAACTCTGTTTGTAAGCTAAAATGCTCGTGATCTTAAGCAGGCACCTCGAGCTTGGTTTGATAAGTTTCGTCACACTCTTTTGGATTTTGATGAGTGAAATTAACTCATTAAACAAGTTCCTTTAAATCTTAGTTTTTAGTTGGTTCTTGAGCACTTTTGAGAGTTTTGATGCGTGTGTTCATGTTGTTTTATAGTTTGACAACTTGGATGAACACGGAGTGATTTGGAGCTTAAAATGAAGCTATGATGATTATCATGGAAGGAGATATGACATGGAGGTGATGGAAGATAGGAATGAAGTGGAAAAGAGCCAAAGAAGAGGAACAAAGAAATGCCCAGAAAATTGAAGCAGAACAATGGGTGCCAAGGCGCCCAGGAAAGGAAAACGTAAACAGAATGCCAGGCACCAAGGTGCCGCTGCCAATCCAACCCCAATCCGTGTTCTTATGTATTGAGGCTATAAATACAAGGTGGAAGACCTAATTAGGGGTTCTTGGACGGCTAGAGAGAGCAAGAAAAACGGACGCAAAATTCTTGAAGAATTCATTCAAAGAAGGGGCGATTGACACACTTTGGGAAAGAAATCAAGCGGCCACGAATAGTTTTTCTACATCCTCGTTTTCTTTTCCATGTTTTCTATGATAAATCCCATGTTATCAATTGTTTTTACTATGAACTAATACTTTAGATCTAGAGTTTGATGTAATCCTCTTGAAACATGTTTTGATTCCTTAATATTTAAACTCTTTTG
>OU503057.1:22192648-22235263 GCA_912172775.2 Fraxinus pennsylvanica
TTAAAAGTTTTTCAACCTAAACACTCTGAGTTATACTATTTGCCATCTATTGAACTGTTTACTTCTTCTCTTCTTGTACTCATCTTTGGATCTATTATTAGATAAGAAGAGAAGATTTCATTTGTAAAACTCTTTTGAATCTAGGGTCATATTAAGGTCCCGTAAAGCTCAATAATTTGGGTCGTGATGAGGTCCCGTAAATCTCAACATTGTAAAAGGATCGGTGCTTCTTGTTTGTAAGGCATCGGAAGCGTTGTAGAGATTTGGATTGTACCATAAGTCAATCAACATAGTGAAAAATGTCTTACTCATGTCGAAGAGTTTGGTAACGAGGGACGTAAATCATTGCATTGGATCAAACCTCCATATCACATCGTTTGCACTCTCTATCCCTCTTACTTAACGCTTCTACCTTTTGCAAATTTACATTGCTCCTTTTACGTGCTTACTTGTGTTTAAATTATTCATTATCATTTAAGTGTTCATTATTATTAAAATCTTGAGTTGTTAAAGAAAAAGTTTTAATAACCAATTCACCCCCTCTTGGTTAGCTAATCTTTCAATTTGTATCAGAGCAACGTACTCTCTTTCTTTAAAAGATTTCACAATCTTGAGTAATGGCTAACACCATATTTCAAAATCTTGAGGGGCATTCCACTAACCGACCTCCTTTCTTTGATGGCACAGACTATAATTATTGGAAGGATAGGAAGATGATCTATGTTCAATCAATTGATTATAATATTTGGGAAATAATTGAATATGGTCCATATGTGCCTACAAAGACTATTAAGATTGATGGAAGACCGATCAAAGTATTCCTAAACCTAGAGAGGAATACGATGAAAAAGATAAAAGAAAATTATCATTAAATGTTAATGCCAAAAACTTGCTTTATTGTGCACTAGATAAAAATGAATTTTATCGGATTAGCGCATGTGATTCGGCCTATGATAATTGGCATGCTCTTGAAGTTGCTCATGTTGGAACAAGTTATGTTAAAGAAACTAAAATAAATATATTAGTTAAAGAATTCGAAAAAAAATTTATGAAACAAAATGAATCTATTGTTAATATGATTACTCGTTTTACCGATATTGTGAATGGTTTAAAGGGTTTTGATCGAAAATATACTAACGGTGAACTTGTAAGCAAAATGTTTAGGTCACTCTCGGAGGAATAGAGTCCTATACGAATGTTGATAGACCAAGGATGTGAACACATATCCCTTGGAAGAACTCTATGGAACATTGATGACCTATGAACTCAACAATGTCGAAATCAAGGAGAAGACAAGAAAAAGTAAAGAGGAATCGAAAGAGGCTCCAAAACGTCAAAATTCCTTAAAATCGGCTATTGATGAAGGAACAACGAGCAATGACGTGATCTACGAAGAGCTCGACGATTTGGTCATTCTTGTAAAAAAATGGAGAGGTTTTCGAAACAACCGAAGATTCCAAAAGAATGAAGAAAAGAATGAAGAAATGGGCAAGCAAATCGTTTATTACGATTGTAACAAATCGGGTCACAAAAGAACCGAATGCTCAAATAAAAAGAAATTTTTCAAGAAAAAAGCACTCCAAGCTACTTGGGACGATAGTGATGATGAAGATCAAAATGAAAGCGATAGTCAAGATGAAATCTCCAGCATGTGCTTCATGGCACTTAAAGTTGAGGTAAGCTCAAAAGAAAAATGTTCTTATGATGACTTTGTTAGCACTTATGATGAATTACTCCAAAATTTTGAAAAACTTGCTTTGAGTCACTCTATTCTCAAAAAGAAAAACTCTTTATTGAAAGATGAATTAAAGAAAACTTTAGAAAAACAAAAAGAAAATGTTGATTTCGATTTATTAGTTAAAGAAAACACTTCTTTAAAAGAAAAGGTTGAAGATTTGACGAAAGTTATTTATAAATTCACCGAAGGTAAGAAGAATTTTGATCTAATGCTTGGAAATCAAAAATGTGTGTTTGACAAAGGGGGAATCGGATTCAAACCTTCTCTAAAATAAAAATATCTCAAAAACATATTCGTTAAAGTTTCAAACATCACTTGTACTTTTTGTAATAAAAGTGGGTATGTTTCTTTTAATTGTTTAGCTAAAAAGAAATTATATTTTGAAACCAAAAATAGGTGGATTAGAGAGTCCTCAAAAACTAACTACCAAGGACCCAAATATGTATGGGTACCAAAAATCAAAAATTAAATTGTACTTGTAGGTACCAAAGAAAATCAAAAGCAAGTAGTTTTTGGACAGCGGATGTTCGAAGCATATGACTAGAAATCAATCACTACTTTTAAGTTTCAAAAGAAATGATGGAGGTCGTGTAACTTTTGGAGACAATGCAAAGGGGAAGATTATTGGAATCGAAAACATTGGTAATCACTCATCCCCCTCGATTGAGAATGTTTTATTAGTCGATAACCTTAAACATAACTTGCTAAGTATTAGTCAATTAGGTGATAATGGTTATAATATAAAATTCGATTTTTCCAAATGCCAAATTAAGGATGCTACATCAGAAGAGGCAACTTTCGTTGGAAGCTGAAATAAAGATGTTTATATGATAAACATTGAACATAAAAATAACGAACATTGCTTACTTGGATTAAAAGATGAAACATGGCTTTGGCATAGAAGGCTTGATCACGTAAACATGGACCTTATTTCAAAGATTTTTAAAAATTGTTTTGTAAAAGGATTGCCAAATTTGAAATTTGAAAAAGACAAAATTTGTGATACTCGTCAACTTGGGAAGCAAGTTAAGAGCTCTTTTAAACCAAAAATCTTTTTTTCAACAACAAAACATTTGCAACTTCTCCATATGGATCTCTTTGGACCATCTAGAACGGCTAGCTTAGGTGGTAAGCATTACGCCTTTGTTATCATTGATGATTTTTCAAGATTTACATGGGTTATATTTTTTAGTGCAAAAGATGAAGCCTTAAAGGCTTTCAAATATTTTTGTAAGAAAGTTGAGAATGAAAAGGGTCACACTATCACCACTATTAGAAATGTTCATGGTGGAGAATTTGACAATCTTGCGTTCGATGATTTTTGTAATGATAATGGATATGAACACAATTTTTCGACTCCTAGAACTCCTCAACAAAATGGTGTAGTAGAGAGTAAGAATCTACATTACAAGAAATGGCTCGGACCATGTTGAATGAAAATAATTTACCTAAATACTTTTGGGCCGAAACCGTTAACACGGCATGCTACATTATAAATAGAGTTTTGGTAAGTCGTAAGAAAACCAAAACTCCTTACGAGCTTTGAAAAATAGAATTCCCAACATTAATCATTTCAAAGTTTTCGGTTGCAAATGTTTCATTTTAAACACAAAAGATAATTTGGGCAAATTTGACTCTAAATTGGAATCTTTGTAGGATATTCATCGACTAGTAAGGCTTATAGAGTTTTCAACAAAAAAAAAACTCTATGAAGAATCTATGCATGTTACTTTTGATGAGACAAACCTTCTTGATCAAAAGAAAAGTAGTAATAATGAGGTAAGTTTGGAAACTCCTTTCGAACAAATAAATATTCAAGACCAAAACAAAGGAGTATCAAATGAAGAACAATCAAAGGAGCCCACCGATCAAGAAAGCGAAGAAAAGCCAATCGAGGCTCAAAGCCACTCCACATTACCAAAGGAATGGAAATTCGTTTCCTCTCATCCCAAGGAGTTAATTATCGGCGATCCATCAAAATGTATCACTACTAGAACTTTTCTTAGAAATCATCTTGGTAGTTGTGAATTCATCTCACAAATTGAATCCAAAATTTTTAAAGAAGTCGAGTTTGATGAGTTTTGGATTCTAGCTATGCAAAAAGAACTAAATCAATTCGAAAGAAATCATGTCTTGGATTTAGTAGCTAGACCCAATAATCAAACCGTTATTGGTACTAAATGGGTCTTTAGAAACAAACGAGATGAAAATAGAATTATTGTACGTAACAAGGCTAGATTAGTCGCCCAATGTTATAATCGAGAAGAAGGTATTGGTTATGAAGAAACCTTTGCACTGATTGCTAGATTAGAATCAATTCGCATGCTTCTAACATTTACATATCACAAAATTTTTACTCTTTATCAAATGGATGTTAAAAGTGCATTTTTAAATGGCTTTATTCAAGAAGAATATTCGTCGAACAGCCATCTGATTTTACAAACCATAAATCTCCAAATCATGTTTTTAAACTTTGAAAAGCTCTCTACGGTCTAAAATAAGCTCCACGAGCTTGGCATGAACGCTTGAGCAAATGTTTACTCTCAAATGACTTCTCTATTGGTAAGGCAGATACTACTATTTTCATTCAAACCCATAAAGAAGACATGTTCATTGTTCAAATTTATGTGGATGACATTATTTTTAGAGCAACAAATATTCGTCTATGTGAAGAATTCTCGAAAAACATGAGTAAGGAATTTGAAATGCGTATGATGGGAGAACTTAAGTTTTTCTCGAACTTCAAATTAAGCAATCATGTCATGACATATTCATCAATCAAAGTAAGTATATATTAGACATGTTGAAGAGGTTTGAAATGAGTGATTTAAACCTATGAGCACTCCCATAAGCACATCCTCAAAGCTCGACAAAGACGATCAAGGAATCTCTGTTGACATCACCAAATATCGAGGTATGATCGGATCCCTTCTTTACTTGACTGCAAGTAGGCCTGACATTATGTTTAGTGTATGTTTATGTGCTCATTTTCAATCAAATCCTAAGGAATCTCATCTTAAAGCTGTGAATTTTTTTTTTAGATATCTTAGTGGGACTCGAACCTTAGGACTTTGGTATCCGAAAAACACTCACACTGATTTACATAGCTATTCGGACACCAAATTGGGCTGGATGTCAAATTGATCGTAAAAGTACTAGTGGAACTTATCACTTTTTAGGCTTTGTTCTAGTATCATGATTCAGTAAGAAACAAAATTCGGTGGCATTATCCACTGCCAACGCTGAATATATCTCGGCGGCAAGTTGTTGTGTACAAGTACTTTGGATGAAACAAACTTTGAATGATTATTACTTATACTATGATCATGTTCCTACTATGTGTGATAATACTAGTGCCATTAACTTGTCCAAAAATCTCGTTTTGCACTCTCGAACTAAGCATATTTCAACATCATTTTCTTCGGGATCATGTTCAAAAAGGGGAAATTTTGCTTGAATTCATCAATATGGAAAATCAATTGGCCGACATCTTCACTAAGCCTCTCACTCTAGACCAATTCTCACATATTAGAAGAGGACTAGGCATTATTGATGAAATTGATGTGCAAATTTGAACAAATACCTTAAAATATTTCAAAAATAGGCCATCCGGATGAAACCTCAGTTCGTCCGGACGTTCGGATCGTCGGATCTGTAAAGCTTTTAATCGATTTCTCAGCATCTTCTTTTCATTTTTTCATCATCTTCTCTCAAAATCTCTTCCTACACTCACATGAAATTCCTTACAAACATTTACTATTTGATCAAAATCGATTGTCATTGCAAAATCCACATATTTTACATCAAATTCTCAAATTTCTCACGAGAAATTGCTTCAAAATCGCCCTTTTTTCTCCCAATTCGAAACCCTAGGTTCATACTTTGTGTTTTCTACAAATCCCTCTAATTAAACTGAGAAAATCCGCCACCAAAACACTACATACTCGTATTTCACTTTCTTTTTATTTTTTATTTTTTATTTTTGCGTTTTTTTGCAACAAAACTCAAACCCTCCTCCTTAGCTTCGAGTTTTTCTCCTCCATTTCTCACAATATCGAGCTCCCAACAAGGCAAATGTATGAAAAAAATCGAGAAGCGACCTCCACCATCCTCATCCGAAGAAGATACGGACTTGCAACCCTAGGTACCGCCAAATCCCTTCGAAAAGTCACCCATTCTCATTGGTAAGAGCGTTGATTTCGTTGATTTTACTATAGAAGCTCCCGCATTTCACATTGAGAAATATTTTGAAAAAATGGGATGGGTATCCATGTGTACCTTGGAAGAACACGCATACCTACGCCTCATGAAAGAATTTTACAAAGATGTGCATTTTGAACCACGTTCCGACACAATCACATGCCTCTTAAAAACACTCGGCTCAAAATCACAAAAGCACTTATTCGTGAGCTTCTCAAACTTCAACCATGTGACCTACAAGAATTGTTTACAAAGCACATCCTACTCACGACGGCTATAACCCCTCAGAGGCATGTCGCCGGGTGACCGAGAAAAATTTCGAAAATATCACTAAAATTAGCGCTACCTTACATGATTTTTCTACCTTACATGATGCTTCTAACAATTTTTTTTCAACATTTAGACGTTCCACTTGAGGGTGAAACTTCTATTAAACCATGCCCTACCAATGTCATTAATATACAAACCTTCAAGCGGATTAGAATAGTTAAGGATCATGGGCAATGAGTGGCTAGAACTAAAGGATTTGATGCTACCTCCGGCTCCTCGACTCTACCCTTCGAGGATGAATCTGAAGGCAACCTTGAAGATGCCGCTATCCCTCCTGTTGACATTCTTGCATCCAGTGCACCCCATCCATCCACTGATAGCTCCTTCATAGAAGAACAATTCAACTTCCTTCACGGGCGCATCTATTCTCTCACTGCCACCTTCAATAGATTTGGGTGTTTGCTACTTCAACTTCAGACACAGCAGACTGCCCTCCAGGAGCGACATGATTCTTTCTTTGCTGCCCTCGATGCCCGCTTTCTGGCTCTGCCTCCGGCACCTTAGCTCTTTTAGCCCTTTACATGTTGTCTATGTTTATCTTTTCCTATGTATGTGAACTTCTATGGATTGACTAGTATGTTAATTTTTGAATGTTGATTGCATGTCTTTTTAATTACTTATCTCTTCAAATTGTATTTTTTTGCTTATACTAAAAGGAGGAAGATACTGATAATTATGCATGATTAAGAGTGTATGGCATATCGATAGGGAAAACATTCATTTTATCACGGCATATCGATAGGGGGAACAATCGACGGGGGAACATATAACAATTTGTTCGATACTTATATTGTAAATTATCTCTTGTTTGTCATAATCAAAAAGGGGAAAATTGTTGACCAATGGTTGACGTCTCGTTTTGATTATCACAAACAAATTGTTTTTATCTCTAACAAATTGATTTCAAGTGTCTATAGTGATTATTGCATAGAGTCAATAACACGAAGTTCGAGGTCCAGTAATTTGCGCACGAAGATCGACATGGAAACAAATTCGCAAATCAAGGGTATGAAGAACATTGAAATCCGTAAAAAGTACCCTAAAAAAGAATCGAGACAAAAGTCAATGAACGATCAAGCAATGCATGCCAGATGTTCAAAACATTGTACTTAGATGTTTCACATTCAAGTAAAGGCAAAATGCTTCAATACTTGGTAAACGATCACTAAGAGCTCAAAGTAGATTTTTCTGCATAAGTAAAATTATTTTCAAATCAAATGATTGCATAAAATCTTTATCGAGTCACTTATCTTGAAAATAATACGTGAGAGAGTACTTCAAGAAAGTACATCGAACAAAAAATCATGCAAGAAAACGTCCGAGGGCAAAATGCCCATCCAGACCCGGACGTCCGGATGACCCCCAATGGTCACTTTTTTGATTGTTCTGACATCCTCAAATGGCTAGTTGATTACACGATCTGGAAGTCCGGATGCCTTGTCCGGATGGACAGAGTTTTGGCCGGTTTGAGTGTTATAAATACCTCACTCACTTTTCATTTGCAACAACCTTTTTTTTGAGCATTAAAGTGAAGCTTTTATTGATCCCAACAACCTTATTTTCTATCCTTAGAAGATAAAAAAAACATCAAACTCTTGAAAAACTTTGGAACGATTAAACTTTGTGAAAATTCTTATTAAAACTTTTCAACCTTTATTTGCCATCTATTGAAGTGGTCACTTCTTCTCTTCTTGCACTCATCTTTGGATCTATTATTAGATAAGAAGAGAAGATTTCACTTGTAAAAATCTTTTAACTCGAGGGTCATATTGAGATCCCGTAAAACTCAATAGTTTGGGTCGTGTTGAGGTCCCGTAAAGCTCAACATTGTAAAAGTTCCTTGTTTGTAAGTCACCGGAAGCGTTGTAAAGATTTGGATTGCACCATAAGTCAATCAGCATAGTGAAAAAGACATTGCTCGTGCCGGAGAGCTTGATAACGGGGGACGTAGATCATTGCATTGGATCGATACTCCATATCGTATCGTTTGCACTCTCCATTCCATTTTACTTAACGCTTCTACCTTGTGCAAATTTACATTATTCCATTTATGTGCTTACTTTTGTTTAAATTATTCATTATCATTTGTGTGTTCATTATTATTGAAATCTTGAGTTGTTAAAGAAAAAGTTTTAATAACCAATTCACCCCCCTCTTGGTTAGCCAATCTTGGTCTTTCACCTATTACTCCTCATCAGGGGGCTACTCGTTTGGTAACTCGTCAGGTGCTATATCAGTAAAATCAGCAAGTAACTTTTGAACTTTGACGAGAATATGTACAGTTGCTTCCGAGTGACATTTAACTACTAATATTAATATAGTGCGTGGCTCTTTTACTTGTTCAAAGAATTTTGGGCTTCATATATTGGTAGAAAGTGGTTTCTCTTCCTTGACAGCAGAATTGTTTTCCAAAAGTTGAAATTGTGCTACTAAAACGATTTTCTTATCCAACCACCAAAATATGAAAATGTTATCACACCCCTTATAAGTGGCATCGACGTCGTAGTGCCATAGACGACCCAATAAGATATGACAATTATGCATATCCACTACGTCCCATACGATCTCATCTTTATAATATTTTCCAATCGACAAATGAACCTTACAGATCTCTAAAACTTGAACTTCTGGGCCTTTTTTAATTCATGCAATCTTGTATGGAAAAGGGTGTCTCTCAGTTTTCGAATTTAGAGCTTTTACCACTGTTTTGGAGACGACGTTCTCACTACTGCTACTATCAATGATCACAATGCATACCTTATTACGAATAGTGCATCGAGTCTTGTAGATTTTTTGTCGTTGCGAGTTATCGATCTTTTTTGGTGCAAGTAAAAAGCGTTGGACAATGCACGCCAACTCTTCCCCTGTATTCACATCCTCAACATTACTACCTTCATTGCTGCCGCCTTGGCGGCTTCCATTTTTCTTCGTACTTTGAGTGCATGGTGGATCAATCAAGATTCAAAGGTTTATGATGGAAGAAATGAATGTGAAAGAGTTACAGAAACATGCCTGCTAGGTCTATTGAAGTCCCTTCCATAGGGGTTAGGATGGTTGTTTGGTTTGGGTGATGAGAGTTGTGGTGGTGGTGTAGGTCAGTGGTGGCTGGATGGGTGGGGGGACTATTTTCTGGTTTTGATTGGTTAGGTAGGTGAGAGGGGGTCAGGATAGAGAAGATGATGTGTCCATATGTGTTTTTATTTTTTTGGTTCTTTTAATTTAATTTTTTTAAATGCAAAGTCACCATTTTACTCATTTTAAAATTGATCAAAGTCAAATTTATTGGGTCAGCTAATTGTCAAACTAACAAACATCATTTATTTGGACCTCAAGTACTAATTTTTGAAGGTTTGAGATTATGGGTGGCACAAAGTGAAAGTTAAGATAAAGTTTGAGAAAAATCAAAAGGTTTGGAACTGCTACTACAATTATCCATAATTTTTACATGGAACTTACAACTTTTCAAATTTCAATCGCACATTTTATAACTTATTATCAAAATTTACTAAAGGAGCTGCAAGAGCTGCCCCAAAGTGATTAAACCCTTTACTAAAAACTTGAGATTGTGTTTTGTCTCCCATTATTTGGAGAAAAATAGAGTAATGAATAGTATTTTTTGGAAAATGTGTGGTTGAAAATAAAGTAATTTTATTGGTTTGTGTGTAGAATATTTTATTTGGTGAATGTGTGGTGGAGAATTTTACTGTAGCAAATAATTTTTTGAAATAAAAGTAGATAAACAGGGGCTGATTTTCGAATCATGATACGTGTATAATCATGATTGATAAATTTGTTGATAAATGTGACTCATAAGAAATTTACTCCCATGGATTTTAAAAATTGTTTTTTTAAATAATAATAATTCGTTGTACGAATAGCTTTGATTTGGCTGTTTAACAAAGATCCCCTAAATCCAAAGCGTGCGTCTTCTTAATCCAACGCCCACATTTCACAATTTTTGGAACCCTAAAACACAACTCCAGACCCAACCCTGAGCACAAATCCGCATTTACATACCGTTCCTCTTGCTTTAGCTTAATCACCAAGCATTCTTAGCCTACCACAGTTTCTTTGTACGTATTTCCAGGTGGAATTGGACAAGAGTATTCCCATATGATTCTTATAACTGAGAAGAAAGCGGCATTTCTACAGCCTGTTTCTTGGCTACCTGTGTAAGTTTCTTTTGTCAGTACGAGAATTGAACTGGGTTTGTTGGGTTCTTTTTGAGTTTTTGCTCTCATTGATTTATTGATTTTGATTTTTTCCTCAAAAAAGATTTCATTTTTGAATTACGAAAATTGAACTGGGTTTGTTGGGTTCTTTTTTATTTTTTAATTTCTCGATTTCTTAAATTGATTTATGCGTCTGTACTATGAACAACCAGGTTATAATTGAAGTTTGTACGACAGTTGTGTGTGTATCTATGACCCATATGAAAGTATGAATTGGACAAGAGTAGTCGCTAAAAAAATCTTACTACTAGCTAAAACTGGCATCAGTTTGAGTGGTTGTGATTTCATAGCCTTTTTGTGAGCTTCTTTGTCAAAGATTTGATTATTTGGTTTGCAAGTACAATAAATGAATTGGGTATGCTGGGCTCTTTTTGATCTTTCACTTGCTGTGATTTCTTGAATTGATAAATGCTTGGTTCACGGTTCTTAAACTTTTGGGATTAATTTAAGTTTCTGTGGTGCACATGTCAAATGATTGGAGGATAAGATTACATTTTGGATATCGATTGTGTATGTATCTGTAACTCATATGAAAGTATTGCTTAAAAATTGAATCTGGTTCTGTTTATATATGTTTGAAGAACTTATATGCCTTCAAAAGTAACTTCTTTGAATAAATTGGGAATTCTGTAATTGTCTAATATAAATTTCGATTTGGGAACACGAATTTTGTCAAATTTGTCTAGTCTTTGATGAAATTATGGATTCTACAGCTAAGAATAAACTGGCATTGCTGTAAGTGGTTTCAATATCAGATCCTGTCTGTCTGTTCTTGGCTGCCTGTGTAAGTTGCCTTTCTCATTCGGTTATTTTTTTTAGTACAAAAATTGACATGGGTATGCATGATTAATTGAAGTTTGTATGGTATATTTGCCAAATGATTGGACGATATAACACTTTTTCATGTGTCATTAATCTAAATCTTAGGGCTTATTAAAGTTTTTGTGGTGAATTTTGTCAAATGATTACTCGACTTGGTGCTTTTGTTTTTATTTATGATGCGTGCATCAGTAACAGGCATTGCTCTGGGTGGTTTCAATTTCAGAGTTTGCCTGCAGTTTCTTTGCTGCATGTGAGTTTTTTTTTCCTCAGATATGTGCTAATTTACTTTTTTCAGGGAAAAAATGAATTGAGTATGTGGGCCCTTTTTATCTTTTACTTACTGCAATTTCTTGAATTATTTTTCGCTTGGTTCACGTGTCTGTAAATCTAAAATTTCAGAGAGCAATTGAAGTTCGCATGGTGCTTTTTCTGTATCTTGTCTGTCTATCTATAACCCATTGTGAATTATTGCTTGAAAATGAATCTCCTTTTGCCTGTACTTGTTCTCAAGGATTTACATGTCATCAGAAATTACGTTTTTTGAAAAATAAAATAAAATGGTAATATAGAATTGGCTAACAAAATCTTTATTGGGGCAGAGGAGTTTTCTTAAATGTATGAAGTCTTAGATGATTTTGTAATTCATGTTCTCCATCATGAAATGTTGGTAGTACCCAAACAAGTGCCCTTCAATTGGTCTATTGTTTGAACCCTGAAATGTAATTTTCTTAATTCTTCTCCCCTCCATATCGATTGCGAAGCGGTTAACGTCTGTGTCTACATTGAATTTCAATGTGTCCCTCGATTTCTTTCTAAGGCTTTAGATATTTTCTCTCTCTTTCATCCTCTTTCTATTTATATTTGTCAGCAGTATGTTGTATATTTGTATATTTTCACTCTAATTGCCTACTTCTATAACTTTGTGTGAGATATGCATAAATCCCACCTTGTCTATACAAGCTTAGTGTCATTTGCGATGAAGTTGGGGTCTACTACATTTTGATCCCCATTTTTTACTGTTAACAAAAAAGAATAACACATGTTACTCCCGTGTTCTTGAGTACAAAGAAAGATGTTGGAAACATGGTAGATGTGGAAGAATTAACAAGTTAGTAGTTTCAACTATATGTCAAGATTTAGGGTAGGAAGAAAGATCAGAAATATGAGTTTTAATTAGGTTGAGCTTAAATGCTAGAAAGCAAGCCAAAAAATGTCTGTAGCTTTTTTTTTTTTTTTAGGATGCGGGTAGGGGAAGTAGTTCGTATCATCATAAGCTTTGCCTGAACATATATTGTTATGTGCTCAATTATATTTTTGAATGTCTCTCAATCTTTTGCTCATGAGGGAATAATTTCACGCATCCCCTATTTGTTTCCAACTATTTTGTTTTAGGATCCCTTATTTTCTTTGTTTCTTGGACTGGGACGTGGGTTTTGGATATGGGTGCATATCTAGGAGTAGCATCATTTTTTTTTTTTCCTGAACTGTAGGATATGGAGATATGGCTAAAAATGATTCAAAAATTAGATATGGGTACGTGGATACATCTTGCAAACAATTTTTGTAGACATTTATAAACTAATAATTTTAGATACTAATAAATTATTTCAAGTTAGAAGGTAAATGCTTTATTTTATACTGCTTATGTAAGTTTACTAGCCGTATATTGATGGACGGATGACTGTCATATGAACAGATCTTGTAATTTAGAGTGGCCTCTTTCATCCATCTTTAAAAAATTTTGGTGAAAGAAACGAATTATAGATGGCTGCTTTATTTCCTGGCGATCCTTCCCACCAAGGAGTACATGAAGGAAATTATATGGTTTCTCAAGACAATCTAGAAGAAGGTGGTTGCCGTTGGTATTTATCTAGAAAGGAAATTGAAGAAAATTCCCCTTCTAGACAAGATGGCATTGATTTGAAGAAGGAGGCTTATTTACGCAAGTCATATTGTACATTTTTACAAGATTTAGGCATGAGGCTGAAAGTGTAAGTCCTCTTGCTTGCTTGCTTAGTTTGTTATGTTCTTTTTTATGTTTCTTGTGTGGATGAAAATGCAATTTGCATTGTTTGGCCTATCAACTAGACGAACAGAGCTTTAGTTGTCAACCATATCTTTGAAATTGTATTTCTCCTTTTTGTTTAGCATTGTATGAGTTTATGAATACATTGGTATTCTACATGGTGGAAGGGACTTTTGTTCTAGGGACGTTATACAACATATACATGCAAAGGCAAATACATGTGTATTTATTATGTGGGTGTTGATAGAGGGATATATTGGTGGGGTGGGTGGATATGTGCATTCATGTATCAAATTTTGCATGGTCAGTTATAAGTCCATAATGTCGTCTTGATGGAGACTATTTATATGTACGCACATATTGATAAATATTCTGTGTTAGTCATTAAGGAGAGGGTGTGGATTCCTGCTCAGCAATATGTGCATATATCCATCAAGCATCATTAAAATGTGTTCAAGAAATAAATTCATCTGCATCCCTTGAGTAATTTTCCTCTGCACTCTTTTATGCCTTAAAATGTAATATATCAAGGCTGTTAAGATTATTTTCCAAAATCAGTTCTGAATTCTTTATTATGCAGGCCGCAGGTAACCATCGCTACAGCAATAATTTTTTGTCATCGTTTCTTTCTTCGTCAGTCCCTTGTAAAAAATGATAGGAGGGTGAGCTATATTTTCTTCACTTTGTTATTTATTTTATCTGTAGCAAAAAAATCTCATATTATGTGGCTACTACATCAAGGACTGTGACTATTAGCCTGTTAGTAAGAATAATGGAAATTAGCCTGTTAA
The DNA here is from genome assembly GCA_912172775.2 of Fraxinus pennsylvanica. Taxonomy (NCBI): domain Eukaryota; kingdom Viridiplantae; phylum Streptophyta; class Magnoliopsida; order Lamiales; family Oleaceae; genus Fraxinus; species Fraxinus pennsylvanica. The sequence goes on from OU503057.1 coordinate 22,206,788, forward strand.
TAAGAATAATGGAATGCAGTCTAATTAGTGAATTAATTGTAGGATATTTTTTGTTATCAATAAAATCTACTAGCATAGAAATTGCTATTAAGCAGTTTCCAATGTCATAGTGTTTAAGAATTTGGTGGATAGCAACTATACTTCATGTAAACTGGGTTCTGTTCGTTCGGAATATAAAACGAAAAAATTGTTCTGTTTTCTGTTTTTCATGGTCTTAAGTAACTTACACCCCTGTTTAGGTCCTTGGGAAATTGCAGGAGTTAATGATAAAGAAACTGTTATTTGAAAAATAGATGCAGAGAAGAAGCAAAAAGAATATCTCATACCATGCAAGAAACAAAGAAAACCCTACCTTAAAAATCAACATAAATGTGATCATCTTATTTAGAGATGAAGTCGTGAAAAACAAAAAGTTCTGTAGGGGTAAAACTGAACATAATCACCATATGGCTTTGTTTTATCCTTAATTACCCTGATGATTTTGCTGTTCACATAATTGATAATTCGGTGCCTGAATTTGCAGACCATTGCTACGGTCTGTATGTTTCTTGCTGGCAAGGTTGAAGAAACTCCTCGTCCGCTGAAAGATGTAATACTAGTGTCCTATGAAATCGTTCATAAAAAGGATCCTGCTGCTCTGCAGAGGATCAAACAAAAGGTGGTGTTACCTTTGTTCTTTTTATCTTGCTTTTTGGCCTGCAAATACTTGAGCTTGCTTCTTTTATTCGCATATGACTTATGGCCTCATTTTTTATAATGCATTAAATCCCATGCTTTATTGGTTTCTGTATTTAATAAAACATTGTTATCTCCCCTGCAATCAGGAATGCTATGTATTATTCATTCTCTTCTTTAATTTCTAATAATTGAGCTTGTTCCTAATGGTTCTGTACTACGTAATAAAGTTATTTGATATATATTCTTTTGCAGGAGGTATATGAACAACAAAAAGAACTAATTTTGCTGGGAGAGAGAGTTATTCTTACAACTCTTGGCTTTGATCTCAATTTACACCATCCATATAAGCCCCTTGTTGAAGCAATAAAAAAATTTAAGGTTGCTCAAAATGCATTAGCTCAAGTTGCATGGAATTTCGTTAATGATGGGTATGATATGTTGCTTATTACAGTTCTAATATGGAGACCATCCATGGCCATTCTTCCTCTTTTCTTTTTGACCCGAGAAAGCCACATGCAGGCTTCGGACATCTCTCTGCTTGCAATTTAAGCCACACCACATTGCAGCAGGTGCTATTTTCCTTGCTGCCAAGTTTCTCAAAGTAAAGCTCCCATCTGATGGTGAGAAGGTTTGGTGGCAGGAGTTTGACGTAACCCCACGCCAATTGGAGGGTTGGTTTTTCTAGCCTGCCTTTGGCAGCAGTGTATATATTAGATTTGTGGGGTTGGATAACAGCAATATCATTTTTTCATGATTTGGTCGAATGAATCAAATATAATATGGTGCTTTTAATTGAATTTGATTTTTAAATGAAATTCGAAAAAAAGAAGGGGGAGGGTCAAGGATGTTACTGTTGAGAGGAATTGTAATGCACGTTTATATTCTAAAATAAGTGTAGTTATTCCCATATTGACCAGAGGATTTATTCCTTGCAGAGGTCAGCAATCAGATGTTAGAATTGTATGAACAAAATAGACTGCCACCTTCTCAGGCGAGTGAAGCAGAAGGAAGTGCTGGAGGCAGTCGACCTCAGCCAAAAACTCCTGCAAGTGAAGAGCATGTCACTGATCGCATCAATTCGTCGAAGCCAGGAACTTTAACGTCAGTGAGGCCAGTTCCTGATCAACCACATGCAGATAATCACAATGGGCAGCCAAGAATGACTCAAAATAATGACCATGTAAGAACCAACATGAATTCTGAAATAAATAGTATTCCGGATCACAAGGGAGATGAGGAGATTGATGACATTTATAACCATGAACGAGAGGCATTACCTCATGAGGGGAATACGGGGGAGATCCAGAATAAATCAGAGTCGGTTTTGGATGGACATGGTCAGGAACATGAAGAAGGAAATATTGGGAGAACTGAAAGGAGGAATTCTTTGGACGTGAAGGATAAATATCATAGCCGAAATCCAGGCCCCGAGGATGGTAAGGTTGGCCAGTCACCTCAAGATGCTATAAAAAAGATCAACAGAGAGAAGGTTAAAGCAGCTCTTGAACGGAGAAAAGCCCGTGGGGACATAACTCGTAAAATGGATCCTATGGATGAACTCGAAAGAGAATTGGAGGATGTTGAATTGCCTGGTCATAGTGAGAAGATTAAGCATGACAGAAAACAAAGCTGGTTCAAGTCTTCGAAGAGGCCAGAGCATGGGAATTCCCATAATGCGAAATATCCTGATGATGATGGAGATTTGCATTACCAAGCATTGAGAGGAAAGCCATTCCATGGGGGCTCTGTAGAAGAAGGGGAATTGGAATTGTTTGATGATGCCGACCAGGGATATCGGTCACCAAGGTCGAACAATCGTAAGAGGAAGGCTATTAGTCCTCGGACAAACATGTAGAGGGAAAGCAGCGAAATTATTATATGTTAGGCTCTCATAACCATGATTGAACATTCGAGCTGCTCTACTTGAGAAGGAACCCAAAACTTCTTGTTCAGGTCGACTCTTTGGATTCATCGCAATTTCTGGAAAATGTGTTTTAAATAACCGTCTCTGGTGATTTTATCCAGTAACCATTGAAACTATCCACCCGCAAAAGGAAAAAGCGGGAAATTTTTTTACAAAATTAAGTTTTGATGGGGACTTCTGATATTGGTCCAGTATTACATGTTAATTTTATTTATATATATATATTTTTTCTTTCTCCTTACTATGAGATGAGCGTGATGACTGTAATTTTATTCACACATTTCTCATTTTAGATAAAATGACAATTTTTCTGTTGCCTTGGGCACTGCAGTTTCTCTTCTAGTTACTTTCTGTGATATTTGATGTCCTCTGCTTAGTGTGCCCCCTTTTCTTTGTGGAATAGGTTGTTGGCCTACCATGCACCTGCTCGCTGCTCCTCGCTGCCTGCTAAGGGTGGAGCACTCCATCTATATATTTTAACAATTTTCTTTTAACTTCAGCAAGATGGGAAGACTGCAAATGGAAATTGATCCAAATAGTCGATTGGAAGAAGTTACAATTCCTTTAGTAGTAGTAGATTGCTTGTGTACCCTTACATCCGAAAAGAAGTCGAACTAGTGTCATTGACCTGGGAAAATTTCGTTCTTATCATTTGAGCTAACTTTTGGTGTATGGTTATAATAGTCTTTCATTCAATCGTTTGGTTGATTTCATCTCCCAACCGTTTCTTGGTTTAGGAAAAGGGAACGAGATTAATAAAAACCAAAACTTTCTCGGCTTGCTGTTGTTGAATAAGGAAATAGAATAAGGTCATATCTTAACTTGCCCTCTGCTCTCGATAAGGTTAAGTAATACCCCAAACTTTACGTTACATATTTGGCCAATATGATTTATGCATGCTATTTACAATGTCATTTGCATCAATTTTCCTAATTGTTTTCTTTTAAAATGGTATATGTGATTTTTTAGAGCATACGATCTTTATATGGTGTTAGCCTTCGACTCTTCGATCCAGGCGATAAATTCTACATTGAGCGATGATAGAGAAGTTAGGTTAATCTAGATGTGTAAGATTGACTTGTTACGCAATTGGAACTTTGAAAGAGCGAAATTAGTATCGATAACGACTATAACTTTCCATTCGGTTGATCAAGGTCACCATAAACTCTAAATGAGTAATTGACATATTTAGGACATGAAACATGAAGTAACATGATCGCTACATAGTAATATGGGTTTTATATGACGTTATAAATGTTGAGGTACGAATTGTTGAAATTGGCCGATAATCGGGTATCAATCGGGTAAGTAATTAAATGAACGATTGAGAAAGTAATGCTATAAAATATTTTGGGATCTTAGGGCAAGTAAATTGGATTGTAAAAACATTAAAATAAGTCAAGGATACTTGATTTTTACCTGCAATGATGTGTACAAAATCAGATTATAATTCCAAGAGACCACTCCATACTTAGTCACCTCCTACTTGTTGATTTATCCTTGTAATGGTCAATTCCTTCACTTTTAAGCACTATCCACGTCTACCACCTCTTTAAGACTTCAAATATGTGACTTATCATCCTTAAATTACATACAAACCGTCCAAGGATTGGTACAAGATCAGAATGTAACTAGAAAGAGACACATCCTACTTAGCATATGATGAGTTGTCATTTAGCATCAAATTCCTTCAACCTTAAGGCTTCTATTACGTCTTCTAAAGTCTTGTCACCTTATATTGGATAGACATGTCTTATTAGTCACATAAGGATCCAAATATGAGAAAGGAAGAGTCAAGTATGGCTGCAAGAAGCCACATCATGCTTGGACACCTCACGCTTGAAAGATACTTGTCATTTAACCACCAATTTCTTCATGCTTAAGTAAGACTCACGACCCCAACCCTTTAGGACTCTATAAATACCCCATATTATGGTATTTTATCCCTTCAAGTTATCCTCAAATGAACCCAAGTGAAAGGAAAAGCAAAAGAGCTAAAGAGAAGTAGAAAACAAAAAGTTGGAATTGAAAATTTTGGGCAGCTAAAGTTGTTCGCTATTTTGAGATTTGTCTTTATAACATTTGAGGGTTTTATAGTTTCTTGAACCTCTGGACGTCTTTAAGATCATGTTGGGGTGTTTTGATGATTTAATGGTGGCAAAACAAGGGTAATTGGTTGCAGGAACTTGAGCTAACTCAATAGGGACAGAAATTAATGGTTGCTGGATTTTAGTAATACAACTTTCAATATTATGTTATACCTTGAAAGAAATGTATGTGTATCACTTTGAATATTCTCATATAAGATTTATAGGTATAGAAATTGTGACATCGCAAAAATTCATAATTCAAACTTTTTCTAACTCTGTTACTGAAAGTCCACCCATGACATAAATGACTACACATGGACTTGGGGGACAATTGTTACGAGTCATAATGTAGAAGCGACACGTGGTACCATGTTTCGGTGGTGGGACCAGCTTATTTAGGCCAAGATATATTCTCCTAGCCTCTGACGTGGATTCCGAGGTCCTGGCTATTGTTCCGAGGCCCTGGCTATTGCTCCGAGACCCTGAAGACAGTTCATATGCCTTCACTGCCATCCCAAGCCCAAGCCTCGCGTAAAAGAAGACCATATGGAAAGATATTTCAATGATGAAAGATCCGTGTGAATGATTGACGTGACTTTTGTATAAAGTAAACTCTATGTCTTGTCTTGTCAATATAAGAACATTTAATGCTTTGTAGGGCTAGAGGGTCAACTTGATGGCTAGGACTTGATGTCTTGGCCGAGGAGATGAGGCCACGTGTAAATTAATCCAAAGGTCATTATTCAACTTGTAATACTATAAATACCCCAACATGTAAAACAAAAAGGTTAATGAAACTTCTCATACCAAATAAAAAGAATACAAAACATTTGGAGCAATATTTTTCCTCTTGTTCTTCAACGTATATTTCAACTACAGATCTACAATTACAAATCTCGTTATTCATCGATTGGATTCTTATACAATCGTTCTATCTATTTTGCCGGAGGCCCGAACTTTGACGTCTCATGCGGCAAGCTCCTCCTACGCCCACCTTCTGGAGCCTTTCTGACCGTTCTTCGGCACACGCGTGCTGGACAAGGCTTGCACGTGCACGAGTGGGCCCCGCATCTGTTAGCGACATTTTTTGGGGTCAACATAAATGATCTTTAATAGGTTAGGATCCATTTTTGAAAGTCTAATCCAAATGAAACTCACAGCAGTCATTATAAAAATTCTTGATTCAGTGTTCAAAAAAAGGGATTAGTTTTCAGGCTGTAAATTGGTTACTTGTGGTGAATTAATGACATATTAACTTGCTCGTATACGTTATATAAGTGTGGTAGGGTTTGGGAATTTATTGATGTGATTAAGAGTACAAAAAGGAGGCCGGAAAGTGAATCGGGCAGCATTAAAATTTTAAAACAGATTCTGTCCAATTGACAAATTCACCCTTCACATGTTCATTGATTATCTCTTAGGCCTAGAAAATGGAGTTTAATGAGTGCTAGGTGGTTAAACAATAATTGGATGACATTGAAGTTCATAATTGGACTCGAGAAATAGTGTGATGCAATCGGTAACTTGAATTGTTAATATCATCTAAAGTATTTTAGCATGAATGGACGTAGCATGGGATTGTGTGTGCATTAAGATTATCTAATTTAGGATTGTATTTAATATTAGATGGTAATACAGGTGATTTGCTGACTTTAAGTGGGAAAGAGAATTGATTTACACTTCGTAGAAGCGCACACACACACAAGAGCAAAAAGGTAAGTGAAAATCCATTTGCAACTACGATGCAAGAATATAGTATGATAGTGTTGGAATATTTACATAACTTTGATAAGGAGCTTATTGTGTATCATTTGACGGTTATGATCATTGAGTCTATCGTACGACATACGTCCATGGTTGAAAGTCTAGCATGTACAACATAGAGCTTTTCTCATAAAATGTTTTATTGACCACTACTAGGGCACCGAGGCATGTGAAACATGCTTGTGTGATATGTTTTGGCACCACGGGTGATACTTCCTAGTTGATTACAAAGGTGGATAGGAAATGGATCTTTGGTAATCACAGGAAGGTGGACCACTTGATTGTGTCTTTGTGATACTGTGATTATTTGCACTGATGGTGGGATACTTCTTGGATGATCATATGGGCAGCTAGTGGATGGGCCTCTAGTGGTTACAAGAGGATGGTTCACTCACCGGTGTAGATGTCAGATTGGCCATTTGATTATTGATTATTGATATTAATATCGTACAGAGCTCTATCCGGTGCATAGTAGGTGGGTGCCCAATGAAAGATTTCAAATGGGATTATTTCGAGTCGACTTTGATGACTATCTGAGCATGATACATCTTTAGCATATTGTTTAAAGTAAATGGCATGGTGTCATATACTATTATCACTTATACTCATGACCTGCTTGATTATCTTACTAAGCATTGGCTTATGTAGTTTTCGCGTTGTAGGTGAACATGGAACTTCTTGGAGACATGGCTGTCTGTGGAGCTTTTACGGGATTCCGAAGTTTTATGTACATGAATGACGACCTGTAGGATTATTTTGGGGGCTTCATTTGTATTATATTTTGGGAATCATGTATGATGTTTGAAATGACATGTAGATATTTTTCTAACGTCAAAATAAATGTGTTGGACTATGATGTTATGATCTTTGGTTTCGAATATACTTTTGGAGAGGTCTTCATTTTAAAAAAAAAAAAGTTAGGGGATTTTGATAGAATTTAGTGTGTGGTTATCTATATATGAATGGGGTGTGACACCTTAAGAGGGACATTTTGTCTTGGGGTTCTATTGCGTGTGGTCAAGGGCGGAGCCAACACCTAGCCGTTCGTGTTGGCTTCGCCGAATTTTTTTTTTTTTCCTTGTATTGGTTGGCAGCTCAACGGCTGCCAATGCTCACCTGAATTTTTGGATCCATCACTGCATGTGGTGAGTAATATTGCTTCATTTATGTCTTCAAATATTTGTCCATAGGTGACTTAATTTCTTGGTAGTGTGAATCCTCAACATCATCTTGATATCTCATACAATGTAAGTTTTGAAACTTTGACTTCATTTGAAGGTTTGAACTTTCTTTCGTACTTAAATTTTTTTCACTCTATTCAAGCAATTCAACATCCTTGCATTTTGTTTTGATCTCATATAAAAAATATATTCTATGAGTTATGTCTTTACTCATTTCAAGGGTAGCATCTTGACGTAGCCAGGATTTCAATCTTGGGTGGGGTGGGGGGGGGGGCGAAAATACGACACCCGAAATTTTTTTTTTTAACTAAGAGGATTGAAAACGACGATTTTTAGTACCAAAATAGACAAGTTAGATTGACTGACCAAAAAGACAATCAATTTGTCGATACAACAATAATATGTCCATCTATGTGTCTAACGCTATACAAATTGAAAACATGAACGTTAGATGGACATAAAAAAGACAAAAAGTAAAGTGCATATCTATATAACAGATGATGGAGATAGCCTGGACATCTGAAATTGGTCTCTCCTTGTCCTCATCACTTCAAACTCGTCATTAAGAAAATCTAATGGAAAAGTATCAACAATCTCGTTCTCTATATACACAAGCATGGTACTGGACAAATAATCATCTTCCATTCTATTACGCAAGATTGTTTTAATGACACTCATAGATGAAAATGCAAGTTCTGTAGTTGCTGTTGAAACTGAAAGAGTCAAGACAAGACAAATCAATCTACCAACAAGATTATAACCCATTGATTTTCTTGTCAGTGCCAATAGTTGGCACACATCTATTGGATCTGAGCTATTTATTTATTTAAGTAACTATTGAATTTTTTGTTTAGGTCTAAGATTTTTGTATGATTGAAGTGTAAAGTGTAAGTTATTTGGTCAATATTTATTAATGGAAAAAAAATTTCAAATTTTTGTAGGGGCGAGTCAAAATTTTTGGAGGGGCGAAACTGAAAAATACATTATAAATTAACTAGGAATAGTGGACCAACAGACAATGTTGGGGGGCGGTCGCCCCCTATCTCTGTCTCTATCTTGAGATGGCTGTCTACTATGTTGTTTGTCCTTCGGTTCCAAATTTTTCGTGTTCCTTTCTCAATTCTCCCAACAACCCCTTCATGTCTCACTCCATGTCCTTCATAACTAAATCCTTCCCGATTGTCTTGGGAATTTACGCAGTTCACGAAATTACTAGTTCAACATCATTAATCCAGCAATAATATTTACACTTTTTTTTGGAAATTTTTCAAAAGATATGACAAAGTAGAAAATTGCATTTACGGTTAATGATACATTCGTGTGCTATTGTATTGATCGGTCAATTCGGAAAACTTGAGAGCATTGAAAATATGGTTACATAAACGTCGATTTTACAAGAATTTTTCTTATGTTCCATAAAACGTTCTTGGTAATTATTATTTTTATTGATCACATGTGAACTTTTATTAGGCAAGTAAACGAGTTGAGTTGAAGCTCGTGGCTCGGACAGGGTTCAAGTAAAAAATGACCTGAGCTTTTTTTGACTTGCTCAGCCAAAAAATTTAGGCTTTGCTCGGGCCTCATCGAGCGGAGCCGAGCCAACTCGATTTTTTTTTTCTGTCTTTTAAAACAGGCAATGTTGTGCTGATTGTTTAAAAAGACAACTACAGGTGTTGCCTGCAGGCAGCTAACATGGGTCCATGATGGTGTTGCTTGTCACGGGCCTCGGCTCACTTCCTCCAAGCCACGAGTCGACTAGTCCAATTGACATTCCTAACTTTTATCGACGGTACGAGACTCTAAAACCTAAGATTTATTCTAAGTTCGATATAACGACATTTATTAATAAAGTTCAAAATAACCTTAATTTAGGTGATAATGATTGGACTATGCATTTTGTACTATAATCTCCTTAACATATTTTTTTACCCCGTGCAATGTGAAACACAATATTCTAACTTAAATTTTGTGTTTCTCTCAATAATAAATATTTTTGTGGCATTTGCACAGTGCATAAATGAATGATTTTCATTGTTCCATATTATTATCGCAATGGAAACTAATTAAGATTTATTTTTTATCGTTTATCAATAATTTTTATTTTAGTTGCAGTATTCCATCTCCGCGTGAAGTTACGCGGAGCTGGCCATATCGACCCATGCAACCTTATCTGCACTTGAAAACATAAGGTCTATAATGAAAAATAATATTATGGATCGAGTTATAACATGTGCCGACCATAATTCAAACCGAGTAGAAGCACATGTATCAGCAGGGGCGGAGCCAGGATATATATTCAGTGCGGGCATTTTTTCTTCGCAGCCAAACATCGTCGAGTTTTTGGTAATGGTTTACCTCCGAAAAACGATCATTCAAATCTTGAAGTTGTAAATTAATGATAGAGTAGAATAAATCTACCTGATAATGATGTAAATTTGTAATTCCTGGAAGATTACGCTGAAGGCGACCATAAAGTGCACGGCGTACAAACATATCGTCAATGTCAGGTACATCAATATAATGTTGTTGACAAAAAGCACACACTTCTTCAAAAAAAGAGTCCCACCCTTTGTCCCTCATTATTTGGAGTCGTTGTTGGCATATTTCACCAATTGCATTGCATTCACAATATCTTGATCTTTTCTTTGCAATGCCTTCGACAGTTCATTTGATATCCCCAAGACGTTTTTCATCAACTGTAGATTAAATGCAAAATCAAATATATGTATCGACTCCAATAAATTTGTTGCATAAGATCTTTGATCACAAGAGCAAGCTTCATCTTCAACAATCATTGCAAGCACATCACTAACAGAAGAAAACATGGCAAGTAAGCTGGCCAACGAATTATAATGTGAACCCCATCGTGTATCACCAGAACGTTGAAGGGTTGTTTCTTGATTAAGTCCTCGACCGCTTACAATCTCACCTTTTTCCATTGCCTCAACAATAAAGTCTGATTGTTTTTCTCAAAGAAGATCACAAGGTTTAGAAGATGCACCAACAGTATTTACCACATCACCAACCACACGAAAGAAGTTAGTAATAGGAATGTTCTTCTTTGCTACAGCTACAAGAGCTAGTTGAAGTTGATGAGCAAAACAGTGAATGTAATAAACACATGAATTTTCCTTCAAAATGAGTGCTTTCAGACCATTAAACTTCCCTTGCATATTACTTGCCCCATCATAACCCTGTCCTCTCAATCTAGACATGCTCAAGTTATATCTGGAGAAGACCTTATCAATTCCAGCTTTAAGTGATAGAGCCGTTGTACTTGTAACGTGTTCAATCCCAATGAAACGTTCATTCACTTGTCCACTTATGTCTACATAACGTAATACAATTGACATTTGCTCCTTCATTGACACATCACGAGATTCATCAACTAGAATAGAAAATAGTGAATTGCCAACATCTTTGATAATGACATTGATTGTTTCAACAGCACAAGCACTTACTATATCCTTTTGAACATCAGGTAATGTCAATTTGCAATTTTGAGGTGCATTCCCCAATGTGACGGCATTTATATCTTCATTATGAGCAGCCAAAAATTGCAATAGAACTAAGAAATTACCAGGATTGAGAGAATCCATAGATTCATCATGACCCCGAAATGAATGCCCTTGTCGCAATAGAATTCGAACACAATCAATAGACGCATTAAGACGTGTAACATATGCACTTCTTACTTGTTCTGACTGTTTGTGCAAAGTTGATTGAATGTGTTGCTCTTGATTCATCAGATTTTCGCACTTCATGCGAGCTTGATTATGTGCACTGTCATGAACTCCAACATGAGTGTGAAGTCTTTTTTTATCTTTCCAATATGTAAAACCTTCACCAACAAAAGACTCACCTCCACCTTGCTTTCCAGAACTTGTTCTGAAAAGACAACAATACAAACAATAAGCAGCATCCTTCTCTACACTATACTCCAACCAAGTACCGAACTCTTTAAACCAAGAAGAATGGAACCGCCTAGCGGTTACTCCAAATTGTCGTTTTGGAAAGTCGTGATCTTGGGGTTGACAAGGACCCTTTAGCAAATATGCTCTTCGAACTTCATCTCGAATGTTCTGATTGTAATCCAATATGGGTATCCTTAGTCCAGGATCAATTGGAAGTTTTGAGACATTAAATTCCACATTATTCAATATTCTCTCATCAACATTTTCTACATTCGTTTTTCTTTCAAAGTATCTCTTCATTTGATATCTGAATTTAAACATTTCATATTCAATTAGACAATTACTACTGGGCAATTCAGAGGACAATTCTATTCACGTAGTTAATAGCATCACTATTAGCAATTCATTTATTCAAATTTCATTTTCCAGGGCAATAGTATACTCAATTCACAGTGTAATACGTGATTTCAATTTCTAGTTACGAATTCAAATAACTCACACTCACCTCACACAGGCAAAGGGCCAAATGAGGGACCGAGGGAGCAACCAGCGTCCAGCAAGATGCAAGCCAAACCTCGATTACCAATTTACCAGCAGGGACAGGGCAGAGGATTATACAAAATGAAATCCTAATTGAACATCAAAGTCCAGCAATTGAACATCAAAATCCAGCAATTGAACATCAACAAAACGAACAATTATTACCAGCAGGCAGCAGGGGCAGAGGAGGGAAAAAATTATTACCAGCAGGCCAGCAGCACCCTTCTTCTTCAGTTCTTCACTTCTTCTTCTGCTGCAGCTCAAACTAGGGGTGTCCAAAAGTTCCAAACCGGACTGAACCGAACCCGAACCGAACCGAGCGGTTCTTCATAAATTAAATACCTGAACGGGTACCCGAATCGAGAACCGATCGATTTGGGTCGGGTCTCGGCTCTATACCAAGAACCGAAGAACCGAAACTAAATAATTTTTTTAATTTTTATATTGAATTAATTAAATTATTTTATTTTTTTATACAAATTAGCAAATTAATTAAATAAATCAGATTATTTCATAATTTTAATTTTAAATCCCAAATCATTTTTAAAGCTCATTAGTCCATTTTAATTTGAAGTAAATGAATATAATTTATATAGTTTTGCTGTAATATTAATATCTACTTTTTGGTATTTGTATGCATTGAATTAATCTTATTGGACGGCCAGTTATTTATATGTTTTTGAATTGAGCTACGTTAATTTGTAAAAGTTACGAATGAAATGTCATTAGTTGTATTTATGTAGTGTTGTTGTAAATATTAAAAAATTTGATTATGGTACGAAACCGAACGGAACGGAACGGAACCGACCCGAACCAAACCGTACGGAACCGAACTCGAACGGTTCCATAATTATATTTGGACCCGACGGGTCCATTTCTTAAATACCCGAAAGTTTTGGGTCGGTTCGGGTCTCTTCAAAACCGAACCGAACTGACCAACGGACAGTCCTGGCTCAAACCTCGAGGCTCGAACAGGGGCGGAGCAAAGCTTGAAGCGGGAACGGGCTGTGGGTGAACGAAGGACGAACGAAGGGCGAAGAGGGAAACGGGCGAAGGGCAAAGCGGGAATGGGCTAAGGGACAACGAAGATGAGCTATTGGAAGTTGGAACTCGCGAGGGCGAACTGGCAAGGGGCGAGGGCGAACTGGCGATTTGCCCTAATTCGAACTGATAGAAGAAGAAGAAGAAGGTATTGGGCTTGGGTGTTTTGGGCTAGGATGTGGGTTAAATAAAAAATAAATTTTTGGCCCAATAAAAAAAAATTGGCCCAAAAGTTCAGTGCGGGCATTTGCCTGCACTGGACTTAATGGGCCTCCGCCCCTGCATGTATGTGTTCTCTATTGGGTAGCAAAAGGTGCATTCAAGAAGATTTAATATTATGCAATTGCATACGAGGAAGGTAGTGAGGTAAGAATGTTATATTTATTTTATTTGTTCACTTTCACTTTTTTAACAAAATTTTTACACGAAATATTACCTCGTATACAATTTTAATTCCGACTACATATTTTGTAGCCAGTTTCAAGCCTGAATAAAAGATAGGGATTTTTATAACTTTCAAAATATAACATCTCTTGAACTAGAATACTAACATCCAAAAAGGTCTCGAAGAGACAGTTTTACCCTCTCCTACATTGGTAAAAAATGTGAAATTTTAATTTTCTTAGTCAACTGACAAATACTAAACGGGTTTCATCCATTTGGACTTCAGACGCATACATTTGAAAGGTTTGCGATGAGTGCAACAAATGAGATGTTAGAAAAAAATCTACAATGTTTTGAAATGTTCAAAGGTGTAGCTACAATTATCCCCAATTTCTATGTCGTTATCATTTAAACACCAATATTGCAGGTATTATGAAATGTTGGGGACCGTTTTATTCCTTTTTGTAAGTTGAGGAAGAACTTTCAACTCGGTAAAACAGTTGGGTCGAACAATGTAATATTCCACATCAGAAAGTAGCAAAAAAAAAAAAAGGGAAAAAATCATATCTAAGGTGTATTCTTTACCACAATTCAAAAGGTAAATAGTTTGAAAATTCAAAAATCAAGTATGATTTTAATTAATTGAAAATATTTATTAAATAAAGATAATAAAGTAACATTTTGTGATTAATGGTCACTTATTCATTATTAATAATTTAAAAATTCAAAAATCAGGTATTTATTTAATTAATTATAATATTTATTAAATAAAGATAATAAAGTCACTTTTTGTGATTAATTGTCATATATTCATAATTTTAAGTTACAGATTTATTTACTGGTCACATATCGTCAAATTTTTTTATCCCAGATTATTTCAAGGTCACATATCCGATTATTTCGAGGTCAAAGATTTTTAAATTAGTTAGTCACAGATTATTTTTAAGTCACGTATTATTAAATTTTTAGGTCACAGTTGAGTAATTTGTCACAAATTACCAAACATTTGGTCACAGATTACCAACATTTGGTCACAGACTACCCCCTGTCTACCTCCCACCACGCCCCACACCACCTCACCCCAAAATGAAAATCCAGAGCCCAGTCACTGTCACACCATCTAACCACCATCGCCACGACTGTACCGTCCACCTTCGCCACCTTCGCCTTCGAACCACCACCACCTGTCAACCATCATTTTCAACTACAAAACTATCACTATCACCGCTAGATCCACCACCACTAAATCCAACAAAAATCACCGCAATCGCCAGTTCCACTATCAACGCCGACAACAAAAACCACAGCCTCTACCCGATCGAAACCACCACAACTGCCACCCAAACACGCTAAAACCGCCAGCATCCTACACCACCTCCAGCATCACACTCTACCATCAACTATAGTGAGTTCTGAATCTGTAGCCGTAGCCGTCGTCATCGCCACTACCACCAACACCATCACAATCGCAACGAGATCAGAATCTGAATCCGTATCCACCACCTCACCACCATCCCTAACACCATTAACACCACATCGCCCCCCCACCTCCCCCCTCCCAATTGCAAAACACAAATCAATGATGGTCTTGGATCATCTTACCAAATGCCCAAGCCGCAGCGACGTTCTGAGATGTGAGAACTGCGACGAATAACTAAGAGTGCTTTTGCGATAAACGGAGGCCGATGGGATGCCCTCGCGCCACCGATTGGGAGAAAGGAGGAGAGGGGGCGAGAGACATGGAAGGGAGGGAGGAGAGGAGGCGAGAGACAGAGAGGGGAGGGAGTAGAGAGGTAAAAATTAGGGTTAGGGGTTTTATATATTACCTAGTTTTTGAATAATGAAATTTAGTCCTTGATTTTTGAATTTCAATCTTCAAACCCCTGGAATTATGTAATTTCCTCGTAAAAATTTACTCTTCGTATTAGAGTTGGGGCCCTTGTGGGCATCCCTTCGATACATCTGAAAGTCAGACTTAATAGTTTGCCCCCATAAAATCACCAGGCAAAAAGCCTTTCATAGTCAAATTGGTGCAATTATTTCGACCAGAATAAAGAACAGGGAAACATAATCTATGCTACACGAAGGAAGACATGACAAGTTAGAAAAAGTATCAAATATTAGATAGTTGAACTCTCACATTGAAAAGTGTTGATTGAATCCAAGAAAAAACAAACCATACATCAAATTCAGTTTAAGCAACCCCGAGACATTGAATCTAGAAGACAACAGTGTCTAGCATCGTGACATCAAGTTAGATACATGCTCCTCGAGATGCTTCTTCGCATCTTGCCTTCCCACATTAGCAATAGCTAACTTTTCCGGGGGCAATTCATCCTCTTCCTGAACTTCTTTATTGTACTTGATAGCTAGATTTAGCATCACCTATGAATTTGAAGCCAAACAGGAATTGCTTGAATGAGTACAATAGAGTGGAAAAGAGATCATACTAGGACAAGCAAGGTGTATCTAGCAGAGAGATGTCATCCATAGATATAAAAAAAAAGGTCATATAACCTCTGGTTTTACCACGAGTTGCTATTGCTTGTATATTTTAGGGTTTATCAAATAATCTAAGGTATCTTAAATAGAAACTAAAACTAGAAATATATGAGATTGACTAATCAATCGGCGCACCCGAGCCAAGGCACCATTATGTATAACAAGTTGAAATTATTATGTTAGTTAAAAAGGCACAATATTTATAAAAAATGGACCCATTTAAAAATATCACACAGGGCACCCAAAATCTCAAGGTCGGCCATGTTGTCCATCCAGCCAAGGTATTACAAAAAGGTGCTCAGGTTAATTTTGTCATTATTTTCAAAATCTTATCTTAGGGTAACAATGCCAAGTAGATAAAGACCATGGGGGCTACTACCCCAACTGTATAAACTTAGAAAAAAAATTGTTTTCAGCCATAAAATCATCCTATTCCAGTCCCAAAAATGTCTGTTTTGGAGCTAGGATAACCTCAAACAAGGCAGTATCACTCTATCTATTTTTCAACTAAATATCACAAAACTAGATCCATTCTAACATCATATTCTTGTGAATTTAAGAGCAACGTGGCACTGATTCTCAACCTAGAGAAGTCAGTTCTTGATCTCGAAAATATCGAGTATGCTGACTATACTGATAGAAACATCTCCACTTCAGCATTGCTCGTGAAGACAAACATGAGCTGAAAAACAACCAGACAGACAAACCCTAACCACAGAATGTCAGGCAACCCTCCAAAAGTAACTGAAATGTTTACTCATTTGTTTTCGAATGGTCATCAAAATGCTGCAGGGACAATCCATCTGTCCATTTCTTTTTCTGAAGATTTAGAAGCATCTTCTCTTCAAGCTCATTCTTCCTATAATTTATGGCTATGGCGTAATGATACCTGTCCAAACCATGAATCAATGACTGCAATAGATAACCTCTTGAAATTTAAATCTAGAACCTGAATAACATTGAAATGAACATCACCAAGTTGCTACATTGCAATTACTTGGATAGACGGCTTATTGAAGTGCCTCAAGTTGGATGTTGTCAGACGTGGTTCTTGGCCAAGCATCAAGGTTTGCCCCAATTTGCAAAGCCACATCATTGTTGACTCTTCTCCATCATTGGTTGATGCAACAGATGCCTTTGCTCCCTGTATCTGTTTTTTTTTTTTTTAAATAAGATTGTAGTATTATAGGGTTATATACTTAATTAGTATTATTCACACACTAATTAATCCCTTATTTGACGTCCTTTAATTTATTTTAAATTTTGCTACATGATCATTTTCAACCACACAATAAAATATTCTACACGTAAACCAAAAACTTTTTAACCATACATTCTCCAAAAAATACTTTTCAAATTTTATTTTTTTTTTTGGGAATCAAACATGGGATAAGTAATATAACAATTCTGTATAATCCTACAATATCCAAGTATAATGTCATAACTTGGTATTATGAAATAATATTATGCTATAAGTTATACCATAGTACAATTAAGGAATCGGCACATCATGCTAATAAATTTGCGTAGACAATAAATAAATGAACTTGGTTAGCGAAAAGTTAGTTGACATAAGATTATACTGTCATGTCGCTCGGGTTTATCTGGATACATCAAGACTTGAAAAGTTATAGAACGTTACCGTACTAGTGACATATCTTTTATATGTACAGATGTTTATAGTCTAAGATGCGGGAGATCACTTTTAGTTATGACCATAGTGGTGGTTTTCCTTTGCATAAAGATGTGGATTGTCCAGTATGTTTTGTGAATTCTATAGGAACATCTTTTAATCGCCACTTGTTGTCTTCTACACCCAACTGAATATACGAGCCTTTTGTACGTCAATGATGCAAATGTATCTTGGAGTTCTACTCGGCTAGTAAATATACTAATTTCCCGTTAATCTCGTTAACTACTCAACTATGATAACAGCCTAATCTTACGTTAACTAACATTTCGCTAACCTAGTTCATTTATTTATTTTCTGCACAAATTTATTAGCATGATGTTGTATCGATTCCCTCATTGTACTATGAAGCATGATGTTGTATCGAACCTTCCATTAAGTAGCAGATTTTGTCCAAATCTTTCATTTGTGCCACCCATTGTACCAAACCTTTCAAAATGTCGCAGCTGAAGTCCAAATGGATGAAAACTATTAATTTGATAGTTAGTTGACCAAAAATCAAAAGTTTGACCAAATGTTGACTAATTTTAAAAGCGTAAAAAGGTTTTATTTTACATATAAAATAACTAAAACAAAAGATTAAGTTAAAAAAGAAGAAGAAAACACCGTTCATCTTCTTCCCACACCCCAAAACCTAATATCAAAAACCACCAAAATCCCAGCGCCGCCATTATCCTCTTCGCCTACACCATCTACCTCTCGCCAAAACCCTGAATATACCACCCCGAACACAACCACCCAATTTTTCGTCGGCATCAACACAAACTCCATTTTTGTCGTTCTTAAACTCCTCCATTTTCTTCCTGGTGCGTCTCCTTGGTGGTGGTGATGGTGGTAACGGTGGAGGCGGAGGACGGGATGGGGTTGGCCCTCTTCTAATACCCAAAAACTCAAAACTCCGAGGCGAGGAATTACGGGCCCCATCCTCAGACGATGAAGGCAAAAATGGTGTATATGCCCTCGGCTCCCGGGGTGGAGGCGATGGGATATAACGCAGTAAAGAAGCTGGAAAATTGAGTAAGCTATTCGGTGATTTTGATGCTATGCTCCTAAGGCTACTGGAATTCAGCACAACTGATGGGCTATTATCAGATGATGAAGAATGAGATGGAGAGTTCAAATTAATTGGGTTTAAGCTTTTAGGAGGGGATGACCTCGTGTGAAATGCACTAGCATTGTTTCGTGTGGACCCTCTTGGTGAAAAAAACTCTTCATTTTCTTCTGAGGAAGAATAAAAAGAACGAGGGTTGTTTGCAATAGCATCTTTGTAATTTTGGTGAGAGTGTTAACGTGGCAGGGGCGGGAGAGGGTGGAGCTCCAACGATCCCAACCTCTGGTAATCTAGCGAAATGCCTGCATGGGTGTTCTTTTCATTTTGGGTGGCGACGGAGCCAACATTTGCATTTCGAGAGCTGACTAGTGTACCCAAGTAGAGGAACTCGGAAGAGGTGGAGGTAGGTGTGTGGCGGGGGGAACAGCGAAGTTGGTGGTTTTTGATTTTGGGGTAGGTAGGTGGGTTATTTTATATGTAGAATATAAAATTACATTTTTACCCTTTTAAAATTAGTCAACTTTTGGTCAGACTTTTGATTTTTGGTCATCTAAAGGTAAAACTAACAGTTTTCATCCACGACTCCAACTGCAACATTTAAAATGTTTGGTACCGAAGGTGACACAAATGAAATATTCGGTACCGCTGCTGCAATCATTCCTAATGCTATTTCATGAAATACCAACCAACTTAGGACATTATACTTGGATATTGTAGCATTATACAGAATTGTTATATTACTTAATGTATCGGAATAATACTAATTAAGTACATAACCCTATAATACTACAATCTTATATATGTAAAAAAGGTAAGTTGTTGATAGTTTTAGTACAACACTATTATTTTGTTACGTCAAGTTGATCATTGGATTCTTTAATTTTTGTAAACACTAAGCCCATAATAATGTTCGATTATGGTACGTTTTTTATGACAAATTAACACATTGACATTGCACGTTATTAGTTGTGCTCTTATTTTATTCAAGTGAAATTGATATACCTTACCTTACAGTAGGAATGTGAAATTTAATTGGGATCAATATCGAGAAAAAAAATTACGCGAGCATTAGCTAGTAGATTATTTTTTGTGGTGTCCTTTAAGGGGCGTCACAACCAATAAATCTAAGGTTGTGTTTGATACACACAAATTCTTTGGAAAAGGGAAAAGGTTTTCTATTTTCCAAGAAAAAAATGTTTGATGAGCCAAAAAAGGAAGGGAATTGATTTTCTTCGAGGAGAGGCCACGCGCCTATTTGCCATGTTTTTGGGGAAAATGAATTCATTTTCCCAATTCACGTATTTTTTATTTTTTTTAATTTTTTGTAATGGAAACAAATTTCATAACTAATTGTCAAAAAAATTTCACTTTAATGGATAATTTTCGTATAAAACAAAGTCAAACGAACACTAAACGTTGATTAAAAAAATGATTTTTTAGGAAAAATAAAAAATTTCATTTTTTTTACTTTTTGACAATGGAAACAAATTTTATAACCAATTGTGGAAAAAATTATCATTTTAATGGACAATTTTCATGTAAAATAAAGTCAAACGAATAGAAAATTTAAAAATTTTCCGGGTGGAAAATTATACCAATCAAACACACTTAAAATCATTTTCCCTGCAAAACATTTTCTAGGCAAATCTTTTCCTTGTAAAACATTTTCTTTCCACCCATTTTTCACCCTTACAATCAAACGGACCCTAAAAGTAAGATGTCAGTAAATTGATTTCTACTTTCAGTAACAGTCTTCACTACCTCTGCATCGTACTTGCAATCAACCCCTGAGATTTTGACGCCTCAGAAGCTTTGTTATCTACTATCTTCTAGTTAAAAGCAACAATCCTTTTTAAGAAGAAAGAGCTCTCAGTCGTACTAGTGTGAGTTAGAGAGAGACGCTCTCGAATGTAGTGAGAGAAATTCCCACTGTATTTGCTCACTTTCTGACTATTCGTTCTTTTCTTGCTTTGATTTCACCTCTCTTTTGGTGATTTCTGGTCTTCTGGGTGAGATTATCTACTGGGTTTCTATCTTACGCACTGATTTTTCGTAAGCCCTAAATTTTGAGGAATACGTAAAGTTCTGCATTTGGATCTTCGATCGCGATTTCTCTCCCCTTTTCTGCGTAGGGACTTCTGGGGAGTTCCTAGGGACAAGGTTAGTTTCTCTGGGCTTTGGTGTCTCTCGATCTACTGTCTCTTGTGGGCGATTGAGATTTTTCGGTGGTGTTGTTTGCTGGGTTTCTGGTTTTTCTGCTGTGGATCTCGTTTTATTTTGGGTCTGGACGAGTTGGTCACAGGGGCTCCTGATTTCGATTTTTGGGACTAACTATTTTTCTTTTACTCCATGGGTAAAAAGAAAAAACTGAAGCAATCTGGGTCTCGTAAAGGGCCTAAGGCAGCAATGGATGGCTGTACTTCGAAAGGCAGGGATGGGGGTGCTTTACCTTCTTCGGCCTTGGTGGATAGATTGAAGGATAGCCTAAAGGAGGTTAAAGGGTTACTGGAGGTAGGAGATGATGGCTCTGAACCAAACCCCAAATCCCCAAGCGTATCATGCACACTGGGTACTGACGATACGAATTCGGATGAATCTGTGAGGAAACCCACAGAGGTACGTAAGGAAGCTCAGGAGGGAAACAAACTGGGAGATAGAGCTCCTTGGGTTAATCTTTTCAAAGGTAACAGAAATATGGATGATAATGTTAAACTTGAGACATTCAACCATACTGATGGAGAGGTATTTGTTTCTGATGATGAAATTGATAATGTAGAGGATACTTGGGGTTTTGGCCTCATAGGCTATTTTATTGGCAGATTTCCTGGGAAAAATGCTTTGCTTAAACTATGCGATACATGGAAAGTTAAATATAAATTTTGTGTACATGCTAGTGGCTGGCTGATCTTTAAGTTTGCAACAGATGCCGAAAGATTAAGTGTTTTGCATGGAGGACCATACTTTGTGTTTGGGAGGCACCTAACTCTTAAGGTGATGCCTAAGTTATTTGAATTTGATGAAAAAGGGGTTAGTCTAATGCCTGTATGGATTAACATGCCTGGGTTACCTTTAGAACTGTGGAATGTTAAAGTTCTAGGAAAAATTGTATCTAAAGTAGGTACTCCTATTTCCACCGATAAAATTACTGTCTCAAGGGATAGAATTTCCTTTGCTAGAGCCTTGGTGGAGGTGGATGCATCTAAGGATTTAGTAAGGGTTGTCAAGATCAGACTCCCAAATGGAAATGTTAGACAACAAGAGATTATTTATGAACAAGAGCCTAAGTTCTGTAATAATTGTAAAGTGTTTGGACATTCCTTGGGAGGGTGTAAATATAAGATCGACAGCAAGGGAGAGGCTACGGTGAACACTGTAGAAGCCAAAGTGGATGATGCTTCCACAAACCCAGAGAAGCAGGATTCCTTAATAACAGCAGTGGAGGAGGCAAGCAAAGCTGCTAGTATTGAGACAGCCCAGGTAGATACAAAACAGACGGAATCTGGTGAAAACCGGAATACTAACATAGCTGGAATTGATATGTGTACTAGTCAGAACGATAATTCAGGAAAACATTCTGAAAAGGAGGGTGGAAAGGGTAATGACGAAAAGAAGACAGATAAAGAACATACTGTTCAGCCTATTGATGGAAATGAGAGTAGCTTCACTGAAGTTGGTAAGAAGAAGAAAGGATAAAAAAAGAAGAGTTCCTTTAAAGATTTAGGAGAAGAAACCCCTTCTAAGGCTTCTGATATTAAATCCATCTCGAATGATTACTTAAAGGCCACTAAGGGTGAGCAAAAGGCGAAAACTCATAAAAATCCTAAGAAGATGGGGCAATCCCATGCTTCAACCTCATGAAGTTAGCAGCATGGAATATCAGGGGCATGAACCTTCCCCTGAAACAAAACGAGGTTCGGGATTTGATTAGAAAGAATGACATTGACGTAATGGGAGTATTGGAAACTAAACATTCTGAAAATAAATTGAAACATATTATGAGGAACAAGTTTCAGGGATGGATGCAAGTTAATAATTTCAGCCTGCATGAGGCTGGTAGAATTTTGATACTTTGGAATCCCTTGAAGGTGACTTTTGGAAGTGGAGGAATACACTCAGCAAGTCATACACTGTAAGGCTATATGCAAGGTTTCGTCTCATGCTTTCCAAGTTAGTTTCGTCTATGGTCTTCATTCCATTATCTCCAGAAGACCACTGTGGAATAACTTAATGGGCATGAATGTTCTAGTACCATGGCTTTTGTTGGGGGACTTCAATAATGTTCTTAAGTTTGAGAAGAAAAGCAACGGTCTGGGGGTTACACCTTATGAAATATGTGATTTTGCTGAGTGTTGCTTACAAATGGGGCTTTCGGACCTCAGGTCTACTGGTTACTATTTTACCTGGACAAACAATTCTGTTTGGAGCAAACTTGACAGAGTCATGGTCAATGAGGTATGGATGCAAAGTGATTATCCGGGATGGGTGGATTTCCCTCCTTCTGGCTACGTATCTGACCACTCTCCAGGTATTGTCTCTATATTTGATGGATAGAACAGTTATCGGAGGCCATTCAGATTTTTTAATATGTGGACTGCACATGAGGATTTTAGGGATATTGTGCATTACGGTTGGTCCAGTGGGTATATGGGAACAAAATAGTTTGTTTTTTGCAAAAAACTGTAGAATCTGAAGATTGTGTTGAAGGCACTTATACGAAACATTATGGGCACATTTCTTCCAGAGTTAATGCTGCTAAAACTGAGCTGGAAAATGGGCAAAGACTTCTACATGATCAACCCCACGACCAACACCTGCAATGTGTGGTGGCTGAACTGAGGAAAAAAGCCATGGGATTGTGTGAAGCGGAACGCAGCTTCTATTTTCAACTGGCTAAATGTAAGTACCTCATAAATAGTGACAAGTGTACTAAATTTTTCCATGCCATGATGAAGAGAAACACTAGGAGGAACTTTATTGCTAAAGTACATAGAACAGATGGTAGTTTGACTACATCACAAGAAGAAGTGGCTGCTGAATTTACCAACTATTATAAATCTCTACTCGGTGAATGCGGCCATCATGTACCAGTGGATGTTAATATACTTAGAGATGGTCCACTAGTTAACTCGGAGCAAGGGGACATACTAATTCGGGATGTCTCTTCCCTTGAAGTGAAAAAGGCCCTTTTCGATATTGAAGATGACAAATCTCCTGGCCCAGATGGATACACTGCGTGTTTTTTCAAAAAAGCTTGGGAGACAGTTGGGGATGACTTTGTTGAAGCCATCATAGAATTCTTTAACACGGGAGCATTATTGAAGCAAGTTAATCACACAGTAATTGCATTGGTACCTAAGTCCAGTCATAGTACTGAAGTGGGGGACTACAGGCCCATCTCTTGCTGTAATGTTTTCTATAAGACCATTGCAAAGATTCTTGCGGCTAGACTTAAACCGATCTTGGGTAGCATTATTGACCAAGCCCAGTCTGCTTTTGTGGAGGGAAGAAGCATGTTGGAAAATATTCACCTAGCACAGGAGCTTATGAGACAATATAACCGTAAGCGGGTGGCACCTAGATGCCTACTTAAGGTTGACCTACGCAAGGCCTTTGATTCAGTGGATTGGGAGTTTCTAAGACAAGTTCTTGTGGGACTACAATTCCCCCAGAAGTTTATTGGTTGGATTATGGAATGTGTTTCTACTACTGCGTTTTCTGTGGCTTTGAATGGGGGCATTCATGGTTTTTTCAAAGGGCATAAAGGTTTAAGGCAGGGTGACCCCATATCACCATTCCTTTTTGTATTATGTATTGAGTACTTGTCTAGATTGATCAATGCTAATACAAGGGATAGTGATTTTAATTATCACCCTAAATGTGGGCCTCTCAAGATTACTCATCTGGCCTTTGCTGATGACCTCATGTTGTTTGCTAGGGGAGATACTGGTTCAGTGCGCATTTTGATGGATTGCCTCTATAAGTTTGGGGAGGTTTCGGGTCTGTATATGAATAATTTGAAATCCAGTTTATTCACTGCAGGGATACATGGTTTGGAACTTGATGAAATTCAAGAGGTGACTAACATTCCTAAGGGCACAATGCCTTTTAGGTACCTTGGTATCCCACTTGCTTCGGGAAAACTTAAGGTGAGCTCCTATGCACCGTTTCTGGATAAGATTGTTGCATATATTAATGCTTGGACACATGTATCCCTATCTTATGCGGGCAGATCAGAGTTGATCAGGGCAGTACTTCAGGGAGTTGAGTGTTTTTGGTTATCCCTATTGCCTATCCCAGCAACTATTATTTCGACAATTCAAAGCCTTTGTCGTCACTTCTTATGGGGGTCGAAAAAATCCTCGATTGCTTGGAAAAACTTATGCTTACCTAAGAATGAATGCGGACTGGGGTTCAGGGACTTAAAGAGTTGGAATCTTGCTCTCCTAACTAAAGACTTATGGAATATTCACCATAAGAAAGATACTCTATGGATCAGATGGGTGAACCAAGTGTATATCAGAGGCATGTGTATCCGGGATATTGCTCTACGCAAGGACCACTCATCGTTGTTTAAAATGTTGCTGGAAATCAGAAACACGATTCTCCTTCAGCAACATTCTGGGCAGATTCGGCCAGACCACCATAGTCATGCTTTTGAACAGACTTCCGGTAATCTCCAGGATGGCTTTTGTGTGTCTAAGGCTTATGATTTCTTCAGACCTAAAGCTACTCCTAGGGACTGGACGAAGGAGGTATGGAAGCACTACATTACGCCTAAGCACTCCTTTGTGCTTTGGATGGGAGCCCAATCAAAGCTCCTTACGAAAGATAAGTTACAATTTCTGGACATTAATAGAAATTGTAGTTTTTGTGACTCTTGTGAAGAAACTTGTCAGCACCTATTTTTCACATGTTCATTTACGGCTATTATCTGGCAGAATATTAAGGAATGGCTTGGTATTACTAGAGTAATGACAACTGTTGCTAGTGCGATCAAATGGACGAAAAAGGAAGCTAGAGGCACATCATGGAGAAATAAAGCTAAGAGGATAGGCCTTGCTTGCACTGTGTACTACATTTGGTTGACGAGAAACAGGTTGGTTTTTGAAAATCTACCCCCTAATGTGGATAGCATTGTTAGACGAATCAAGACAAATGTATACAAAGTTATGTTTAATTTGTATCCAAATGTCTTGGTTTGTTATGAATCTCTTGTTATGGGTTGAGTCCTTTTGTATTTTTCTTTTGGGTTGGGCCATTGTGCTTGTATTTCCTATCTCTTTTGAGATGTTGCTACATTGTTGATTTACCCGGGTATGCCCGGTGATGGTGTACATTGTTTTGATGGTTTCTATTCTAATTAATTATTTATCGATCAAAAAAAAAAAAACAATCCTTTTTGAGATGTCATTTCCTTGTCACAAACTTAGCATTTAGCATTCTTCTTTCTTCACGATTTTGACTTGTTTGAATTGTAATTTCCACTGGGACACAATTTGTTAATCTACCCCTTGCTATAGGGATGACAAAAAAATTCAACAAACTCGATACTCATGGATCTTGTCCCATTTAATTTTTTTTTATTTTTTTTAGAATCCAATACTTTAAATGAAAAATTTCACGAAATTTCATTAGTTCTAATAAAAAATGGCAATTAAGATTATTTAAAAAATATGAAAAACAGTAAAAGTCTTAATTTACCAAATATATTTGAATAATTTAACTTTTAAAAATATATAAAACTTAAAAAATATATTATTATCTTACTTTAATGAATGGGGAAAATAAAATGAATTATCAAAAATTTATATATAAAAAAATCGGGTAGTAAACGAGGCAAGGGCCCCGCCCCGCCCCTCCTTAAACGGATAACGAGGCAGGATATTAGCTCGTTTGGGCGGGGGACGAGGGAGGCTGCCCTGTTGCCATCCCTACCTTGTTATGGGTGAGGCCTCAACTTGTTGTAACAGCCTTGCTTATCTCCTAATTTTTGCATCTTCATTCTTTTTCGATAATGGCAGATGCAATAGTGTTAAAAGGCAATTTATAATGAGTTGATCATACAAATCTGACATATCTTGTAGTAGGACCTCAACACGTTCAACGTCCTCGATTCCAAATGTTGAAAAAATAACGTATTAGGCGAGTTAATGTGATCTGTCACAATGCAAGTTCCGCCATTCAAAAAGTGTAGTCTCCTTTTTAGGAAGATCTTAGTGACAGTGTCAAGTAACTTGGCCTCGTACAATTTTGTCCGAGTATCTCATCTCTCTTTTGTCATCTTTTTTGCGACACTTGACAAAAATATATTTGCCAATGCTAAATGCAAATTGCCAACAACATTGTCATCCATCTCCTTCCACTTGTTGTCGCATAATGTTGCATAGCCATTTATATTGTCCAACAATCCATGAACAAAAGATAATGTTTAAAAATGGTTTAAAATTGAATAGTGTAAAGAAAAATAATGTCTCACATGTGTAAGATTCTTCAGATAAGACACAAAGGTGGATTGCATTTTTTTCAATAGTGAGTTTTCTTCATATAAGAAAAATAATATTTCACCCTAAACCATCTTTTCCAACTACAACTTATTGGTTTTTTTTTTCAATATTGGAACCTTCATATAGAATACAAAAGAAACGACAACCCACATTGTTTCCCAAATTAATACCCACAGGAAATAGACATCCCAAAGTTGCATGATATATTCCCATTACACATAAATCATCTGGGCTACAAAATCCATCAACAAAAAGAACCATTTTTCAAAAACTACATCCAGCTCTAGGGAGACAACCAAAAACTATTCATCCAATATGTACAAAAATTGCCCGTTCACATGATTCTGTGTATATAGCGTAGCATAGCTTGCATATCCAGTTGTTGCATCATTGCCTAATATTGTCTCCATCTCATCATATCTAGAACAAAATTTGGTCCTCCACTTCCCGAATTCTGGCTTTCCCTGCAAAGTAGAGATAAATGATNAAAGTAGAGATATATGATTCAGCCACATGATGATTGTAAAATAACTCTTCAGTAGCTGTAAGTAGCATACATTTTTCATTATCAAAACTGATGCATGATGATTCTGCGCCAGTCTGCCAATTATGTGATCACAGTGAACAAAAACTTCATATAAAAATAAATCAAATTGAGTACATAATCCCTCTGTCATTTATCTGCACTGACAGTTGCTTATTTACTTGGTTTATAAACAAAAGCACAAGCTAATCCAGGAATCTTTAAAGCTGAAACCAATAAGGTAATTAAACTTTCTTTAGCATCCCCTCTAGAACCTCTAATGGAGCATCATTAATTAATAAATGACTAGAGTACCAAGACAGTAGAACCTATATGAAATTTATATTTGAAGTTAACTAACAAGTTACCAGCAAACAAGTTGCCACAGCAATGCACCCAATCCCAATATCTGATACCAATTTGCACCTTGCCATCAACAACTTTTCCAAGTTCTCAGCTTCTGCAATAGCAGCCTCCCCAGCATTCGTCAACTCCATTACATTGGATAAATCCAATTCAACCAAACCCCAACCCTTGCTTGCCAAACTTAACAATCCCATATGAGTAAAAAATCTTGAACTTTTCCAGATTAATGGACCTCAAAGTAGACCCATATGCATTATATATAGACAACAGTACTCTATCCTCTATGACCATCATCAGGAAGTTTTCTTACTCTTTTACTCAGTT
>OU503057.1:22252540-22264983 GCA_912172775.2 Fraxinus pennsylvanica
TCTTCTTTTGAGTCATTTCCTCTCTTGTGCCATTTGATTTGGGCTGCCTGTTTTGTGTGTCAACATAACTATAGCCGGTTGTTTGGTAGAATGATGACAGAACGACCGTCCTGTAACTACTAAGAGAGCACAGAGACTAAATTGATTCCTATTGAAAACTAGACTCTCATAGAGAAAGGTCATCAAGGAATGTTATGTTATAATGAAGAAACAAAGAAAAAAGAGTTCCACCATAAACCATGCATTTGACAACATAATTTTGGGCTACATCTAAAATCCTATCGTCTCTGAATGAGGATCTCCAAGTTTCAAACTCGATTGCTTGTCTTCCATCATCCATAACTATCTCTTTATTCTTCTTTGTCTTGGAGGTCAAATTGACAGTTTCAATCACTTCTTCCCATTTCCAGTGAGCTCTTCTTGAACGATGAAATATTTAGCTTGCGGCGAGTTTCTATAGATACTTCTACCACGATATTCTTCATCAGATAATCAAGATTCGTCACGGCCCGTTCGAATAAGTTTTGAAATGAAGAAGGGGGTTGTTTTGAAAGATTTGTTTATATATGATATAATCTCATAATGCGTGATTTTTAGGGTACGTTGAGTAATTCGAGGAATGAGCTGTTTTCTTGGATATTAAGTCTCTATTTGGTGGAGATTAAATGAAAGTTTTAGTTTATTTTGATAGAAATTCATGAAATTTATGGTTGAAAAATTATGAATTCCATGATATGTATTGTTAAAATTAATTGTTCACGTCGACTTGAATTAAATTTTTTATTTTAATATCTACCCAATAGGGGTTAAAATGTGAGCATTCTTACTACAAGCGATAGTATTTTTGGAATAAAATATTGAGTGTAGTAAAAATGGGATTACATTTTGATTGGGGTTAGTGAGCGATTTTTTTTTTCCAAATGTTTTTGATGATAAGATTGGTCCTTTTTTTATTCTTGGTCAAATGATAATTCTTAAGCAGTTGTAAATAATAGGATTATTAGTTAATGATAATTATACTCTTACAATCTTAGTCTTTATTATTATTGTATCTCTAATTCTTCCTTATAAATCTGGGGTTTTGGTTCTCAATATGATACAAACACAAATTTATTGATTTTTCTACTTTTTTCTTTTTTCGCCTCTAATTTATAACACGTTATTAGTACGATTTTCTCAAAATCAAAATGAATTAGTTAGAAGATAATAATTCTTATAAGCATAATCATCTGTGTCATCGTAATGAGGTTGTTTCTTCTTTCCGCTTTCCGTATGTATGCATATTAATTCTAATTCACGTTTGTACGAGTAATTTTTACACATTAATTCATGATTTATTAAGTAAATTAATGCTTTACCATTAATTCATGCCTTTTGATTCATTCACAACCAATTCTACCACATATTACTCACGTATTAGTCCTGCCTTTAATTCTACCTTTAACTTTTGTATATGTGGAATTAATTTAAGTAGAATTCGCGTGCATTTCATATGGTGGAATTCACAGGAATTGACTTGTTACCATGTAGACCTAAAATTGACTGAATTAATTGAATAAAATATGTTATTGTTTCGTGCAGGTTGTCACTAACAATTAAAACAGGATTCAGCCGATTGTGTAAGGAACAGACCTCTTGAGACAAAGTCCCAAAAATGGGTGTTTTACTGGCGATGATTTACAATTGGAAATAAACAGATTGCCTTGAAGGGGCGAAAACACACGAGTACTAAAATAAGTGTTTAAAGTTAAACTAAGAAATTGAAATCACATATTCTCTGTTTAGAGCGTTTAATTCGGGGTCATTTTCTCTATATCTTCTCTTCCTTTTTATACTTCCTTGATAATTCATTCATGACAAACCACTTGAAAATTGCTTGATTGCTCTATAACTACCTACTTTTTTCATGGTGGCTAATTTGTTATGGAACTGCCGTTTCTAACTGTTGCCATTACTCTCGTCATTCAACCGCCTACAACTGTGATTCTTGGATTGTGGGGTGTGATAAGGTTGCTCAATAACCGCATCAATGACTGCTGCTCTGAATAACTATAACACCTTATGTTTGTTAAGATCCTAGGCGATTCGAAGGTTTGGGTGAGAATAGGCTCATTCGCTCTGGGCGATTTTAAGGCACATCACTCGCTCAAATCTTGGGCGTCTTACAAGTTTGGGCGATGATTTTTAAGGCACTCCACTCGCTCAGAACTTGAGCGTCTTGCAAGTTTGGACGATTATGGTACTTTATTCGTGGGCCTCCACTGTATTCATTAATGGTCTCATTTGGGCTTTCATCATGGGTTTCATTCTTTGGATTACTCGATTTGGGCTATACTTTTTGTATATCAACATTTTCTCCCCCCCCCCCCCCAATATGACAGAATTAATACCAATTATTAATTTTTTGCTATATTCTTCATTTACATTTTTCGGCAATACTTGAAATTCCCAAGAATTTCAATCATTGTTTCTGTTTGGCTATAACTCTTCTATAATCTAAAAAGGTGCAACATTACGAATCCCCATAAACAAAAAAAAAAAACACCCTTCCTCGCGCCATTACTTTCACATCTTTACATCGTGCGTTCTATAAAGGTCACTGATCATTGTCTCCTTCACAACGTCTGTTTCTGCATCCAGTGGCGACTTCACAATCTCATTCTGATGATTCTTTCAGTTTTGAGGACTTCCAAAACCTCCTTACTCGACCGTATATAAATTCAAATTTCCTTGCACAAGCCAATGCTGACCTCAATGAATTCTATCTAGACCCATCATTTAATGATGCCGAAACTATCCGACGAGCGACGGTCAACTATTCCCTTGCATTGAAGACCCTCATTTTCTAAATTCCTTGCCATTGAAACCAATCCGTGATAAAGGTATTCGCATTTGGCCAAAAACTGATCCTAGTTTTCGTAGATAGCATGCACGTATAGTAAATCATGGTCCTACCAAAGCAATTTTTGGTCGTGCTAGAATTTTGGACCTATTAGAATTACCATTTTTCCCCCAACTTATGACCCAGTGCTTTTTTCACTCGCCCTAAGTTTCTGGTCTTCTGAGTATAACACTTTTGTTTTCCCTCTTGGCCCAATGTCAATTACTCTAAGGGATTTTGGAGCCCTAGTGAATCTTCCACCATCGGGCGATACCATTTTTCCTAGCATTTTGATTTCTAGCGTTGCTCCAAAGTTTGACGAGAAAGTTGCTGAAATCTTACTCGAGCATGCAAGATACTGCTTCCAATTCTGAACCTACTCATGCTGTAGCCTTCCTTCAGGTCTGGCTCTGTAAATACGTTCTTTGTGTCCCCAACCTGAAACCTTCTATGAGTTATGGGCAACTATCGCATGAATTAGCACGTGGTAGGTCTTTGAATTTGTGTTCATTTTTTTTAGCCGTTTTTTATAGAGGCATGGCTTCCTTCCAATTTCAGTTAAAGAGTGGCACGTCTCCAACTGGCAGTGGGCCTATTTGGCTTACTCAATTGTGGTTGAGAGCCTATTTCCCACAGCTTGGTGCTCCACCAACTCCTTCCCGAACAGTCAGCTGCTATGGGCTATTCATTCATCAGTTGAGCCTTGTAAATATGTCCAGCAGAGACCTTTTTACATTCTTTTATACTTTGAATTCAACACCTTCTTTCTTCCCTTTTTCTCCTCATCAAATCCCTCTTTACGTATGACCTCCTTCTACTTTAGCTGAAGTGAGCACTTCTTTGTCCATCTGGGTTCAATTTTTGGTTGGGAGAGAACTGTTCTATGACATTGTCACAGGAACAAATGCTAAGGCAGGGGTTGAGATATATGCTTCCCAAATTTTTGCTCGCCAACTTGATTTTGGCCAAATGTGGCATGTTCCTCATTGTTATTCTAAGAACTTGACAGAGCGTTTCCATACTATCAATAAAATCGAGGCGCAAGCCATTGACGCCCGTAATAATCTTTTGACCAAAGGCTTCTCTTTAGCCCCTTTCAATTCTACTACCGTTACACACCCCCTTTTTGACCAACTTTGGCCGTCTGTGAAATGCAAGTTGTTCACAACTGATGTTAACAGTGATTTCCATCTGCTAGATAAATCAGACACATCTTCTACTTCTCCCATTCTAGCTACCCCTGTGTCCATCAGGAATCCTTCCTCACCTGCTCACGCTAGACATCCTATTATTCCATCTGTTCCTCCTCCTACCAAGGCAACTATAGCCAAAGGTACCTCTAGCCGCAAACTGTCAGTTTCAGCATCTCCCATTTTGCAGGATGATGATGATAACACTCCTCTCATCCTTAGAAGAAAGGTAATTGAATTTGTTTATTCACAAAATATCTTTATCCATGTATNCTCGGCCATCAGTAAAACGCAGATTATTTTGCAACTGATGCTAATCGTGCCTTCCATTTACTGGATCGGCCAAACACTTCTTCTACTTCTCCTATTTTGGCCACCCCTTTGTCCATTAGGAATCCTTCCTCACCTGCTCGCGCTAAATATTCTATTCTTCCATCTGCTTCTCCTCCTGCCAAGACCACTATAGCCAAAGGCACCTCCAGCCGCAAACAGCTAGCTTCAACATCTCCCATTTTGCAGGATGATGATGATGATGATGATGACGCCCCTCTCGTCCTTACGAGAAAGGTAATTGAATTTGTTTATTCACAAAATATCCTTCTACACGTACTAATGGTTTACTTGAATTTTCCAGAAGAATTCAGCCTCCCCTTTGAAGGCTTTGGTCTTGGCAACTCCTGCTTCATTGCCTCCTACTGCTGCTTCATCCAAATCAGCTGATGAATGGACCATGTTTAAAGAGAAATCCTTATTCCCGAAACCTTCGTCGTAGCCAGATGAAGGGCTATCGTCTTCCGAGGGCGCTGACCGTCCAAATATCGAACCAGAAGGTAATACATATTTTGATGTTTTACCTTCGCTTGTGCTACTGTTTTTTGATTCATTGCTTCTTGAATTCTGCAGAGGTTCCCAGGGTGTATTAGTTGCATCTCGACCTTGAATCTTTTCAGAGTCCATATACAAATAGCGGGATTTAGGTGCTGTAAAGAGATTCCTCTACAATATTCTTTTTCTTGTGTGAACCTAAGGATGATCGGGAAATCAGTGATGTCATAATCTTGGTTTCTTTTACCTTACTCATGCCAATATAAATGACTTCTAAAGCATGTCATATAGCATATGTTGAGTCACGTGTGTTAATACGATTAAACTCATTTTTAGCTAAGGCACAATAAAGTAGGTTTTTGGCCTTAGCATTCAAGGACAATTTTCTCTTATCATCTTCATCATATTCTTCTCTAGGTTTAAAAATAGATTGATCGAATATTTCATCAATTTT
The DNA here is from genome assembly GCA_912172775.2 of Fraxinus pennsylvanica. Classification (NCBI taxonomy): domain Eukaryota; kingdom Viridiplantae; phylum Streptophyta; class Magnoliopsida; order Lamiales; family Oleaceae; genus Fraxinus; species Fraxinus pennsylvanica. Next base: position 22,257,891 of record OU503057.1, read on the forward strand.
AATAATCTAGGTGGACACATAAGGACCATATTCAATGACTTCTCAAATATTATAATCTATTGATTGAATGTAAATCATCATTCTATTTTTCCAATAATTATAATGTGCGGCATCAAAGAAGGGAGGTCGATTTGTTTGCCCCTCGAGATTTTGAAGGTTGTTGTGGTTAGGCATTGCTTGATATTGTAAAATCTTAATTATATATTGAGCATCTTGCTCTAATACCAATTCATAGCCCAAGAATAGTTAATCAAGAGAGGGTGAATTGATTTTTAAAAATTTCGAATATTTAATCTATAATCAAGCACGTAATAACTGGATATATTAATTCAAATAATAAGCACGAATATGAAAGCAATAAGAAAAGATGGATAGAGAGTACAAACGGTATAATTATGGAGGTTCAATCCAACGCAATAATATACGTCCTTCGTTATTAAGCTCTCCGATACGAGCAATGCCAATTTCACTATATTGATTGACTTGTGGTGCAATCCAACCCTTTACAAAGTTTTCGATGACTTATAAACAAGGAACACTGATGCTTATACAACATTGAGCTTTACGAGACTCCACACGACCCACAAATTTAAAGAAAATTGATTATACAAATTGAACATTCTCTCTTAATAAATGATATGATCACAATTAAGTATCAAGAGAGAAATATAATAACATTTTAATAAATAGCAATGAATGAAACTCAAGTATTAGGTATGAAAACTTTGATGTGTATAATGATTTTCAAAAGTTTTTCAAAGCTAAAATGATTTAATAATGAGATGAGAAATCAATACAATTTTGCTCAAAAATATCCCACTTGAATACTCTTGAATGTGTCTCAATGAATGTAAAGTGATGTAGTATTTATAGTAGTCAACATGCAAAAAGTTCTGGCCATCCGCTACTGACCGACGACAAAAACTAGTCGTTGTGCGTTAGAAATCAGAACGGTTAGAATTTTGACCGTTGGGCCATCGGACGTTCGCTGAAACAGAAATTTCCAATTTTCTCTTCTTTTTTTATTATTTTAGCAAGTGTAAATTCTTTAGGGACACATACACTTATCTTTTCAAAATAAATGTTATTGGTAAAGGGTTTAAAAGTCAAGTGAAGATTTTTGTCATATTGAAAATAATTTTTATGCGAGCGTTTTTATGAAAAGTTTATCTCGTGCATAAAAAATTGACTTACAAGCTTGTTGTGGTTCATTACCAAGAATTGAAGTGTTTTACCTTTACAAGTGAGTTGAAACATATATTTCTAATAGCTTTGATTGATTTGGCGTGAGTGCACAATTTGTTGCTCGATTTTGAACTTGGTGCAAGTGTTTGATTTGTCTTTTGGCGTGATTGCTCGATTTCTAAGCTGGTATGTGAATGCTCGATTTTCATGAAGTTCGCAATATGTAATAATGAAGACTCAAATATAAATGTTAGAGATAAAAATACTTTGTTTGTTATAATCAAAACATGAGATCAACCATAGGTCAACAATATGCCTATCAATTTTTTTTTAGTGATATGAAGTTTTAATTAACTCAATCAATTGAAAACCAAATTCATCGATTACCAAAGTCCTTATCTATCTATTTAAAATATATTTAGTCCACGTTGAAGCTCCATTAAAAAAATATATATATAGATTTGCTAAAAGTGATTTTTGAAGAACGTGTGATTAAAATTATGATTTTTTTTAAATTTATATGTAAAATTATTTTACCGAGATAATGTGTGATGAGTTCATGGATCATCCGAGTGTATTTTTACTCACAAGTTTTATATAATTTTAATTTGATTGTTGGCTAAATCTTATGAGTATAGAATGCTTTTGATGTTTTTATTAGTGTTATTTTATAGGTTGGAGAGATGGTGAAAAATGGTGTTAAAGTGAACAAACGAGCAAAAATGTCAAGGAAAAAAATCAGTAAAATGGCACTTAGACGCTATGTTCGGAGTGCCCAAGCACTAGGAAAGAATTTTTTTTTTGTAGCAAGTCAGCGCCCAAGCGTTGTAATCCAAGAGCCCAGGTGCTATAAAACCAGCAGAAACATGATTGTGAACAGTGATGCAGCACTTGGGCGCTACACGGAATTGCATCTCCAAGAGCTTAGGCGCCACATGTTTTAGGGTACAGCGTTTTGACCTATTTTAAAGTCCATAAAAACCCTATATTCGACACAAACGTGAACAATAGTATAAATAGAATAAATGAAACACTTTTACGTGAAAGTAGTTGAGCCCGTACACATGATGGCATTAGTGCAAAAGGAACATGTTGATGGTAATCTCATCTCATGAAGAAGTAAGAAGCAAACCGTGGTTGCTTGTTCGAGTGCGGGGGCTACAATTAGAAATCAAATAGAAAGAATTAAAAAAGAGAAAAAAAAAGTAACTTCCACACATTGAGGAAAAGAATATACAACTGAGATTGAATAGCGCAATTCAATGGGAGAAAAAAATCAAGAAATTTAAGTTTTGAAGCATTAATTGTAAGAGGGAGGAAATTTTGGTGCAAGATTAATTTATTTTTCTATATCTTTATTCAAAACCCAGTGATGTATTCAATAACAACTTCTTACTTTTCTTCTTCCATCATTATGAATAGCTAAATTTTACATTAGGGTGAACAATGTAATCTACTTGAGACCATTTATTTCTTTTATTCAAAATTCTTGTTATTTTATCATACACGTGTTATTCTATGCGTTGAATTACTTGATCACTTATTTGATGCTTTTGTGAATCTTTTATGAATCGAGAGATGAGTTTGAGATTTAGATCATATAGTAAAATCGGATATATTAGTATAATTTGTAGAGATACATATACTAAATATTGCAATTATTATATGAATTCTTAAAACTAATATTTTGTTTAATTAAGGTAGATTCACATATAGATATTTGATTGAATTAGTTATATTGGCTCAATGAGAACTCAGAATTGGTACATTGAATATAATAGAAAAATTCAATCGAACACTACATTAAACTCTTGAATCTTGAATGAAGAATTTACAAAAATGGCCAATTCCATGCTTGTCAATTGAAAAGTATCTAATTTTGATAACTCTTGCAAAAATGGTCAAATTTGGTACTAAATTATCTATTATACCCTTAATAAAAAATGCTACAATTTTTTCCCCAATTTGTCCTCAATTTCAAGAAGAACGAGTAGTATCCATGAGAAGTTACATTAATGTTAGCTAATACCTAATGAATTCATTTGTTTTCATTATCTATTAGGTATTGACTAATGATTTTTGGAAGAAAATGAAGAAGATGAAGTAAAAAAACTATTAACACCAAAAAATAATTAAATATATGTTTCCAATTAATGAGAAAATCATATAACGGTCATTTTGAAAATTTTAATCTCATCCAAATTTGCGAGTTGATTAGGCTTTCCATAATTTTCGATGAAGGTACTTTTTCTTTGAAATATTATTATTATTTTTTGATAAGTTGTGTTTAATAGTTGTTATTCTTGACATTTCATGACGTTCTCAACATTTTAAAAATTGTTACAACATTTGGACCATATTTGTCTTAACACTTGATACTTCAATTGTCTAAAATGAAATTTCGTTCCGAATATGAGAGTTCTCAATGTTCTTGAAATTTTAAATGTAGTTATCGATATTTCATAAATTTTTAGTTACCCACTTATAGGGAGAAGTAAGCATTTAATGCATAATTAGCATGATACTTTTTACAATAAGTAGTATAAATTATGTGTGAAGTTATTATTGGTCAATACAATTTTTAATTATATAAATAATTTTGTGTTCATTGTAGACTTTTAAATTGCTAATGAGGAAATTTTGGTCTAGATTATAGTAAAATAGACATTGAAGAAATTTTGGACTAATGACTACATAAAAGTGGACATTTTTTTTTTGGCAATTTCTCATTTTGAATTAAGACTTAAAGGTCATCAATATGTAAAATTGTTCGGCCTTAATATTCGTTCATTATTTGAATTCTCAATCAATACAATTTGATAGACAATGTCTGAAGAATAACTTCAATACAATTTGATAGGGACTTTCTCAGGCAATGTACGTAACAAGAAAAAGTAGATATTATGTAGATGTTTGTCTAATACAGATGCTCAATTAGACGTGTTGACTCGATAATTGTTCAAACAATCAAAGGAGAGAAAAAAAATTGTGTCTGGTCCTCCAATGATTATGTCATCTTCAGTGCATGCTTCTAACGCATGAATTTTTTGATCAGTTTCTTGATTTTATAACAGCAATAGCTTGATGAGTTAATTTTTTTTTTTCTTTTTCTTTCTGTAAATTGCAGGTGTTAGTTTTTTCTTGCGATAGTGCCAATATGCATGGCTTGAATATACTTAGATATCTGGAGCACGCAAAAATTTCTCATCGAAAGCGTAAATCAGAAAAACTATCTAGACTTTTGATTAAATTTGAACCTATGTTGTTGAAATAATTAAGACAATGTGTGCAACATTGTGTGTGAAAATGTTTTAAGTGATACATTATGTTTACTTATAAATGCATTTATTAAAATACTACAGACTGCTCTTTGCTCTTTCTTCATATTTATGTTCTTCAATTTTGGTCATTTATCAAAGAAATCTTTTCTTATCAAAGGATACGATGGAAGCAAATTAGTGTTGAAAAACAATTGCTTCAAGAATAACTTCAATACAATTTGATAGAGACTTTCTCAGGCAATGTACGTAACAAGAAAAAGTAGATATTATCTAGATGTTTGTCTAATACAGATGCTCGATTAGACGTGCTGACTCGATAATTGTTCAAACAATCAAAGGAGAGAAAAAAAAATTACAATAGAGATAATTAAGAATTCGAATAACAAATTTTCTCTCTTCCTCTTCATTTTGTTTGTTTTTATTTCAATGTTGATAAAAGGCATATAAATGGAAATATTGGGTTGGAGATAGAATCTATTGGAAATCGAACCATCCAATCATAATTTATAAATTCATCTACTTAATTCTTAAATGATACATAGATAGATAGACTATAATTCATAAAATACGTTGGATGCTCTAGTCATCATTATAGAAGGTTAGAAACTAAAATCCTTTTAGCTTAGCCTAACACGTACAAAGAGAACTTTCTTGATAAGAGTAGATAATAAATAAAAATAATGAATAATTTTGTTACAAATCCACGTGGCAACAAATATCGTACAATTGATGTCTTGGCATGATTCCATAGGGCCTTGTGTCAGCTAACCAAACTTGACTACAATAATATATAAAATATTAATATTAAAGAATCACAATTCAATTAATATTCACACATTTGATAAAGTTTTAGTTATAGTGTTTTGAGTATTCTTAATTACAATCATGATACATGTACATGACCACATGCCACATGTACTGGCTGCATCGGCCCTGTACTTACTTGGCGCCCCCTATAGGTATAAACCTCTTAATTAGTGTATTAATGGTTAGATATTGTTGGTTACTTGTCTTTGCATAATTTTTATGCAGTAAAACCTTCTAGACGAATATTAGGTTTTATGAATCGATTTAAAATATAATAATATTTGATTATACTATATTCCTTTAATTTATGACGCACAATGAATATCTTAAAGTGTTTCGTTTTTCACGAATATTACATCTTATTAAATTCTAATTATAGATAGCACGATAAATTAAAATGTGTTAGGCGTAGTGTTTATACTTATTTTAAATGGTGTTGTTATTTCTTTGTTGAGTTATAGGCGAAAATAATTTTGCTTGTAAAACTATTTAACCCTTTTGGAATCCTACACTATTTTGCATTGCTCTCTTTGTTCTTTCTTACTTTCATTTTTATATTACGCCTACACCATCTTGTCTCTGTAGAGAGGAGCTCTTGGACAACATAAAACGTCGTAAGTCCAATGCCTAACATAAGCTCACACTTGAAGGACTATTGTTACACCTCCCACGTAAAGCATGCACAGATGCCATAGAGGACCACCAGCCACAATGCACCCTGCTCTTCCTCGTCCTCCCTCGGTCGCTTCGAAGACACTAGTTGAGTTTGGAGCCTAATATGAACATTAGCTTCAAACTTGAGGACAATTATTTCCCTTGCTCCCTAAGTGGATCATTTGTGGATGCCATGAAGAATAGCCTATCTGCATAGAGCCTGCATGGATGCTATGTAAGATCGCCAGTCCATCCATGTCATACCTAATGTCACTTTGTCCATATGGGAGGGCAGTATGCAAAGTAAGAGTAAGGTCGTCTTTCCATTGATGGCCTCAGAGAGCCCAGGTGTACTTTACTTCGAAGCAACTAGCCAAACATCAGAAAAACTATTGGAAGATGTAACATCGAGCTCATCAATTCAACTTTAAAATGGGATAAGACTCAACGAAGGAAATGATTACACCTATCAGCTTCATGATGCCGACTCTGTAGCATTGGGAACGAATGCCAAACCTGGACTTAGCGAAATGAGGCAATGGGTCAGATATATTCCTCGACAACCAACTTTGGCGATATTAAGGGTCCCACGAGATCTTTTCATAAGAAGTAAAAGTCTATTGACACCCACACACTTTGTCGTAGACAATTTTCCTAATAGAAAAATATAAGGGACAATGCTACAAAAACAGGGATTTGGATACAGATACACTTGGCAACAAAGCATTGGAGGGTGGAAAAATGTAACACAAAAACCGCCGAGTCAGGAGCTGCCAAGTGTATCTGTTTTTTATCCCTGTCTGAATTCCCTATTTGAGTGGCTTTATCCAAATATAAGAGACTCTCACGTTCCAAAGACCAACAAATGTGGGACAACTCGTAGGTGTCATATTTTGATACAATTATGCAGGTCCCAAAGAAAGTTGCGGCTATATACGACAACAAATCAAGGATGTGACCATGACAAACTTTACTATAGGAGTCAAATTGACCAGAACATTAGCCAAAAGGTCAGAAATGCTCCCGGCCTAAATTATCTATAAATGCACCAAGTGGCGGATCCAGCACAAAAGTTCAGTCCGGACGGACATTGACCATTGACCGTCGACAATCAGTGATCGTAAGAACGAGATCGTTTATTAATATTTAATTAAATAATATTAAAA
>OU503057.1:22272476-22285563 GCA_912172775.2 Fraxinus pennsylvanica
TTTTTAATTGTTAGCGAGCGACAAACTTCGCGAAAACAACTTTTGATGTTGTTTGATTTTCAATGAGACGCAACGTTTTGTTATATCTTATTGTTCAAAATCAAAGATTTGGAAGTGGGCCTCAAAAGGGCCAAATTGGTGGATGAAATGGTAATACAAATATGGGCAAATTGAATTTTACCAAGTCGATCGCAGGGGCAAAATAGCCATACGATCGCATGGGTTGGACTTGCAGAAACTGAGGTTTTTTACCTCTTGCCATGCGATAGCATGGGATATGCCCATGCGATAGAATAGGCATAGAAATTTGGATTGAGCATGTTTAAACTTAGCCTAACAGGTTCGAGATTCATTGAATACAATCTCATGTAGGATTAATTGAATGTTTACTTAATTCAAAATTCATTTTTTCTTATCCTTAATCTCAGTGCTGAAATATTTGTGGTTTTCGCTTCTTTAGGGTGGATGAAGGTTCTAGGAGATTTTTCTTATCTTTTGTAATTACATATTTGTAGGTTATTTTTAATTGCTGAATCATTTCCTTTGGAGAAGTTGGAAAATTTTTAATTCAAACTCATCAATCATTAAGATAATGAAGTGGGTTGTCCACATTGTGCATATATCATCTCCCCGTTGGATAAATTTAAGTGGTGGAAGTACATCTCCTTGAAGGGTGGAGCCTAACCGACTGTGTAGTGAGTGCATCCCTATTGACTTCCCAACTTGGATGTGCGCTCATACAGTTCTCTAAATCAACTTGCTATATCATGGAAAACATCAAAATCACACACGTCAATTTTCAAGTGAATGATTCAAATGATGTTTGCAGTAACAAAAAAATATATATATATATATATATATTCATACAAGTCATAGTATTTGTGGAATTGTTATACAAAACGGGTCTAATAGTTAAAAATTTCCCAGAGAAAATGCAATTCTTTATTTTGTTTTATACATATAATGATGAATAAATTTTATTTTGAACTTGTTTAGTCAAGTGTGCTAAGAGTTACTATTTTCGATATGTATACTTCACATCTACGATAGAATCAATATGCAGTTGAAAAGTCGGGGATTTACCGACAATGGATCGCCTTCAACCCATATCCTTCCTTTCTCCCCCCCAATCTGTCAAACTTATGATTCATAACTTTCCAACACGAAGTAAGCTGAAACTTCAAGGTCAATGTCTCTTCAACTCACAACGACTTCTCGCTTAAGTGTTTCTTCGATTTATTATTGGTTGACTATAAATTACTTATTCCACGCGAACTAATAATTCTCTTTGCGCTCATAAGTCAGACAGATCAGAAAAGGCTGTTATTTAATCAAAGCTATCAAATTGTCACCAACCAAACAATGAATAACTTCAAGTTCTACAAATAAATATAAAAAGCGAAAGAAATAAATAAATAACTAAAAACCAGTCCATAAAGTAAGTTTAATGACAGCTAATAAAGTCAGAGGCTGTTTCCAGTGGAAGAAAAATGGCAAGATCTCAATCTGGAACCACACGAGTCACGAGCCAATGAAATGATGTGTTCAAGATAAAATTTAAATAAATATATTTTTTTTTCCAATTTTAGAAAGAGAATCTTTAGATTTGTTGAGGTCTCAAAATCGACTCAGCCTATGTTTGTCTTTCATTCTTTCAAAACTCATTTTTCTACGTATTCATTTTCAACCACACATTCATATAATAAAATATTCAACACGTAAATCTAAATCTTTTTTCTACTTTTTAACCACGCATTCTCCAAAAATTCACTATTCAAAATAATATTTTTCCAAAAAAATGCCAACCAAACAGGGCTCAATAGGCTTTCTACTTTCTAGTAATGTATAATTTGCCTTTTAACTTGTTTCATTCTAGACCTTTTTTCTTGAGGTTATTACAAAACCTCCAAGGCCAGCATTCACATCTATTCGTAGGCATTTAAGCACAAAGAGAGAGGCGAACAGCAACAATAAAGTCGAACAATCGCATGTTATTGACAAATCTCCAAATTCTAGAGACTAGATTTATCAGTATAAGTTCAATAATCACTTAACGAAACCGAAACTAAAAGAACAGCTATGCAAAGCTCGACTACATAACATAAGTAATATGAATGGTAGTAAACTAAAATCCTATCACGAGACTACTTTCACTGGATACCTGTCGATGCAATCCTCCCAGGGACCATTTCGAGAAGGTTTTACGTTCCTAAGTGCCTTCCACACTGCACTGTTGCATTTAAAACCACTTCCAAAAGCAATTTGCCAGACTCGATTACCCCTCCGCATTCTTCCCTTTGCCTCAGTGTATGCCAGCTCGTACCAAATTGAGCTCGATGAAGTGTTCCCGAACCGGTGGAGAGTCATCCTTGAAGCCTCAACGTGAAGGGGGAGCAGCTGAAGATTCTTCTCCAGTTCATCAATCACAGCCCTTCCTCCAGCATGTATGCAGAAATGATCAAATGCCAACTTAAAATCCGGAATGTAAGGTTTTACTCCCTTGTTAAAAAATTTCTTAAGTACCAAGGTAGACAAGAACAAAAGCTGCTCGCTGATTGGTAACACGAGAGGACCCAAAGTCGTGATATTAGTCTTGAGAGCTCCACCTGCAATAGCCATGAGATCTTTCGATAAAGAAACCCCTGTTTTCCCGGCAGGATCCTGCTCCTGATACACACAACGAAATGCCTTATCATCTGCCCCTTTATGCGTTCGCACAACATGAACTAGCTTGTACTTGGCTCTCCTCCAGTCGGCTGACTTATTAGACAACAAAACTGCAGAACCCCCAACTCTAAACAAACAATTGGGTATCAACATCGACTTCCTGTTCCCAAAATACCAATTCTGTGTAATATTCTCAGTACTAACTACAACTGCATAAGTATTCCTATGCACCTGCAACAAATCCTTGGCCAAATCAATGGCGATCACGCCTGCACTACACCCCATCCCGCCCAAATTGAAACTCCTAATATTTCCCCTCAACTTGTACTTATTCACAATCATGGCCGAGAGTGAAGGGGTCGGGTTAAACAAACTACAATTCACTACAAGAATCCCTATATCCTTCGGCTTCACATTAGTATTCGCGAAAAGATTATCCAATGCCCCAAACATCACTTGTTCGGCTTCCTCCCTCGCAGCCTGCATTGACGGCCGGGGAGGAAGTGAATGCATCGCCTCGGGTACATAAGTCTCGTCCCCGAGCCCTGACCGCTCGAGTATTTTCCTCTGGAACTCGAGAGAGGACTCATCAAAATCCCCTGTCAACCGGGAATGTTCCATGAATCGAGTATACGGGGCCTTCAAATTCTCCGGCGCCCGATAACACGAATAATCGAAAAGATAAACGGGTCGAGGCCGGGTCATGATGTAAACAGTGGATCCAAATACAAGAAATGCAGAACATATAATAACCGATACAAGATTATATTGCAAATGGAGCCACAATTGACGAATATCATCAGGATTCATTTGGGATGCCTCAATTAAAATGATAATCATTATGGGAACCACGCAAAGAGTTAACAAATTAGAGATCAAGTAATGGTACCCAAGTTTCACATACTTCAAGTTGACGCTAAGGAGGAAGTCCGGGAGCCTACGGCTGTGGTTGATCTGGACGCCGACTGTGGCACTTCCATTTTCCTGGGCATCTCCGGCACTTCCTCCTCCATCCATGGCGGCGCGTCGAGCTGCACTACGGCTAAAGTTATACTGAAATCAAGAAAATATTTTGTGAGGCTTTCCGAATAGTGAAAGGGAAATTGACTTTTCTGTGGGAATATAGTAATATACGATTTGAGTGCACGAGGGAGATGCCATGCTTTATAATGATGCGAGAACTAATATTTAGTTAGCAAGTTTTCTTATTCGTTGGTATATAAGGAAACGTGACACGCGGGTGAGTAATACATAAGAACTTCTATAAGACGAGCTCAAATTTATGGTAACACATAAGAAGTTCTATCGAGACGAGCTCAATTTATTGTCGTGCAATATGTTTTAAGCACGTTGATACACACATCTTAACAAATGAAAGATGCCAAGTTGTAATTTTGACTAAATGTGGAATCTTCCATTTTGTTAAGAAAATACCTTGTTGGTTTCGTGGATAAAATAATTCTGGCCCAACATGGATGGAAATCCCTGATGGTTGAGGCCATGAAAGGATGCATACAAGGCGATTGCAACATTGAGCGAACTCATGCGAGGAATTTCTTCAGATTGTTCCAAGCATGAGGCATCTCTGACCACTCTCCTATTATTATCATCCTTAGGCAATGATCCTTAACAAACCATTGCCTACGGCTTCGAAGCCCTTCAAGTTTTATAACCATTGTGTGGATATAATGCAAGGAGGTGTGACAAATATATTGGGAACTACTAAGGAGATATTGTACAAATTTCATATTGATTTGTATTATTGTTTGATGGTATTTTTAATTAAGTGATGAATATGATAAAAATATGGATATCTCCAAATCAACGTCGCACGACAAAAATGGACATGTATGATTATTCGAAATTAGACCTACTATTCATGTGACTATGGTAATGATATGGTGATATTCAAATAGACGCAATTTATGTAATTTGAAGACCTTAGTCACTCTTCAAAATTAATTGGAATGGGTCAACAATTGCATAAACGATCTCATTCGACTCGTCTCGTAAGAGAAAACGAAATGACACCAATAAGAATTTATTAGGGTAATTAGCATAAATAGTCCATATCGTTTACATTCATTGCTAAAATAGTCCATATCGTTTTAAATTTGATATTTATACCCTTATTTCAAACCTTTGTTGCGGAATTGGTCATTTCCATCCACTTTCGTTAAATCCTCTGTTAAATGAGGCAAAATGGTTTTGAATTTTTCTTATTTTTGTCTCAATTTTGTAGGATTATTATGGGATGTCAAACGAAATCGAAATATTCAATTCTTAAAACCATTTCGAAGTGCTCATGACCTATTTTCCTTCCTCCTTAACGGCGTGTGAAACGGCCAAATGTGGCCAAAGTTACCACTCGTCGAAATAGGTCGTTCCAAAATATATAAACGATATTTCTTATTTTTGTCACAATTTTATGGGATTGTTACGGGATATCAAACGAAGTCGAAATATTGCATTCTTAATATCATTTTAAAGTGCTCACGACTTAATTTCTCACATCTCTAACAGCGTGCGAAATGGCCAACCGTAGCGAAAATTACTACTCGTCGAAGTAAGTCATTCCAAAAATAAGAAAAAAACATTTTGTCTCAATTTTGGAACGACCACTTTCGATACAGTTGGTCGTTTCGCACGCCATTAGGGATGTGAGAAATTAGGTCGTGAGCACTTAGAAATGGTATTAAGAATGCAATATTTCGACTTCATTCTAATATCCCTTAATAATCTCGCAAAATTGATACAAAAATAAGAAAAATCGTTTATATATTTTGGAACGGCTTACTTCGACGAATGGTAACTGTTAGAGATGGGGAAAACATGGTCGTGAGCACTTCGAAATGGTATTAAGAATGTAGTATTTCGACTTCGTTTGACATATCGTAATAATCCTGCAAAATTAAGACAAAAATAAGAAAAATCGTTAATATAGTTTGGGATGGCATACTTCGATGAATGGTAATTTTTGCTACGATTGGTTGTTTCATACACCGTTAGAGAGGTTGGAAACTAGATCATGAGCACTTCGAAATAGTATTAAAGAATAGAATATTTCGACTTCATTTGACATTTCGTAATAATCCAGTTAAATTGAGACAAAAATAAGAAAAATTCAAAACTATTTTGCCTCATTTTAATGGAGGATTTAACGGAAGTTGATGGAAAGGACCAATTCCGCAACAAATGTTTGAAATAAGGGTATAAATATCAAATTTAAAACGGTATGGACTATTTTAGCAATGAATGTAAACGAGAAGGACCATTTATGCTAATTACCTAAATGGAAAAGAAGACAAACAGCATGACTGGTGTTGCAGCGTCGGCCTCCTGTTTTAAAACGATATGGACTATTTTAGTAATGAATGTAAACGATAGGGACCATTTCTACTAATTACTCAATTTATTATTATCAAGTCAACTTTCAAAACTCCTAATCATCACAACATATCTTGTATTAATTGAAGTTTAAAAAAATCTTAGTGCTGACGACATATCTTCTAGAATTTGAACAGTTTAGACTTTTGATTATTCTAGATGTATCTGTATTTAATTAATCCAACTTACAATATAATTATTTATTTTTCATATAATAAAATAATAAAAGATAATAGTGACATATGAAGGTTCATTTTGGTACATTGAAACAGTCCACATGAAGCACGTGATGGACTTGAATGTGTGACTTGGGATCTTCAATTATATTACACAACTTGTTTGATAAAACTTTTTCAACTTTTAAGTGGTCAAAATTTAATTTTAACCCTATATTTTATAAGATATAATTTTTATCAATTTATTAATCATATTTTATGAATTTTTATCAAAATATATTAAAACCTTTTATTAAATTTTTTGTCAAACAACGATCCTGTTTGATCCACATTATTTTTTTTCATTCTCATTTTTCTACTCATTTTCAACCACACATTTTTCAATAGAATAATATTTTTCATCACATCAATAACTTTTTCTTCTTTTTCAACCACATATTCACCAACACATCAACAGTAAAAATTCATTCTTACCTTCAAAATGTGCACCAAACATGACTACATCTTGACTAGGAATATGTTAAATTTGTTGAGAATTATCCATTTTATTCCCATTGTAGATTTCAAGGTGAACTACTAAACTTTATTAGATCTAACATGTTAAGATAAAGAAACGAAAATGTATACTAATAAGTTGAACTAGGAGATTGATGAAGAGTTCGTTTAGCATGATTTTTGAAAAGTGAAAAATTATTTTGAGGATTAAGAAGTTGCTTTTGAATTTGTTTAAATAAGTTTTTGGAAGTGGATTCAAATCCTTCGCATACGTCTGATGGAGATTTATCATGTGCAGCCATAAGACTAATTTTAGGGCATATATTTTATATCAGTTATTTGTACTTGGAGTTCTACATCAAAGAATTAATCAATTGAGTGAACTACCTCAATTTTCACAATTTAGTCGTTTCTAACTAATGAAGTTATCTATAACTTACAAAGAGAATTTTTATAAATAAACCAATAATGCAGGGGCAGGCTGGAAATGAGAGTGGACTGACAGACTGGACGGGCTTAACTACGGTTAAAATAGAGTGAGTTACATTTGTGCTATGAGTTATAACTTTTGAGCAAAGTGGTGGTCGTATCATACACCAAGTCAGCACCACAGTTAGAGGTTTCGTGTGTTATAAATTTACTTAATCATGCACAGCGAAAAAATAAAATAAATTATAATTCCCATCAAAGATCTGCTTCATGCTCAGATAGAATCTGTGATAGAAAATTATACATTTGATGAATTCCCCAAAAACAGTTTTGGTTTGAAATTCACAGTTAGAGGTGGCAACGAAACGAGTCGAGTCGAGTCGAGCCACGAGCAGAAATTTGAAACTCGGGCTCTGCTCGAGCAAAATAGGTTCGGACTTTTTTTGGCCCGACCGAGCCGAGCAGAGGCTCGGAAAACAAATTTGCTTCAACAAGTCGGCCGATTTTTTATTTTTATTTTTTATATATATGACAAAATAGGTAGCTACACAGTCGCCGACTCGGCTCGGTCCGATTCGCAAAATGGGGGCTCGGCCCGAGCTTCGTCTCGGTTCTACTGAGCCTTTTTCCGTGCCTGGCCGAGTCGACGAGCCAAATTGACATCCCTATTCACAGCTGTCCAATTGTTCAATTTTAGTGGAAATCCATACAGGAAACAAGATTGAGAACTAGGATTTTTCTTTTTTTTTTGTGTTACCAAGAATATAATTGTGTTGTGTTATTATTTTTCAAACCCTAGTAGTCTATTAGTAAAAGCACAAATTTTGGATTAATTAATTTGGACTTATTAGCAAACAACTCAATTAATTAATTATCCAACACTTGTTAACTAATTAATTGATGAATCTCATTCTTGTAGTTCTTCTTTTGTGTATGACTCATTAGGTTCTCGATCACTATGGCCAATGATGTGAATTATTATTTTTGTCTAATCAAAATCAATAAATTAAACATTTCTAATTTATCATCAATTTACATCCGTCGTTCTAAATTGGCATGATGTAATCCAAGAAAGGCAACAAACTTACAAAAATCGGGCTTAACTTGAAGAGAAACCAAAGACAAGATAAAGAGTTACAGAGGATCAAGGAGGCCATGGAATGAGTTATCCAAAATGCAGAGGCCAAGAGCTCGAGTGCAAGAAGCCAAATAACAACTTACATGTTGGACATGAAGGCGGAATCAAGTTGGGTACGTTGGATTCAATATTTATGAAAAAAACGAGTAGCATGGATGAAAACGTGCATAACTTTCAGCTGAGGTGTCAGATTTTCAATTCGTCCATGAGTACAATCCGAAAACGATACGAAATTCTACTCAAGGAAAAAGATGATTCAAAATTAAAGCTATGCGACCACATAGCTTAAAATGGTTGCAAATCTGTTCAAAATTCGCGTAATCTTCTATTATGTTAAAATTCTATTCGTGGTATATTTTTTAATCTTTTAGACTTTATTTTCATTTAGACTAGGGTTACATGGGTTCCATATAAATAGGACCTATTATTTCATTGTTGAGACAATTATTGAGATTATTATCGTGAGGCTAAATTGCTTTCTTCTCATTCTTCATTGTTTTAATTTTGAACTTATCAAAAATTAAATTCTTGTGGCTTTCTACAAATTTAAAGTAAGGTTCATAAGTTTTGTGATCACGGGTCAAGATATTGTTAGCGATTGTCTTAGTTCTTGGTTTAATAATTTATTGTTCATTGTTTTAATTTTGAACTTATCAAAAATTACATTCTTATGGCATTCTACAAATTCAAAGTAAGATTCATAAGTTTTCTGATCATGGATCAAGATATTGTTAGCGATTGTCTTGATTCAATAATTTATTTGGTTGAGCTTTTCAAACGTTAGTTCTTGACTTTGGGTTGTTCTAATTTGTCGTGGGTTTCGTAGCTACAATTGCTACGTAGGTTTGTATCATGACATCTAACAATATGTTAGGGTAATAGATATGCGGAAAATGTCACGTGGCATAACAAAATCAAACTTGTTCGTTTATCTTGAAATTAAAATTTCGTCAATATGATTCGATCAATTACAAGATATTGATCAATTACAAGATATAGATATGTGTCAATCCCAATTATTGATCATATCTTTCATCCTACTATTAAGTCAATGTAAGTCCAAAATTCTTTTTCGACTTATGAATACACGTTGATCAAGGATTTCGTTATCGATTTAATTGAAGAAAATGTAGATCATAATCTCTTACTATCTAAGAGTGATGAATCCCCTACTTATCATTTACAATCTTCATATGATTATTGACATACTTCAACAAAGTCGTATTAACTATATTTGGCAGAGCAATAACCAACATCGTCAAAGTATGATTATTCTCATATAAGGTACTATGATGACCTCAAGTTGAAGGACCAGTTCCACTACTACACATTCGAGATTAACCATTGATAGACACTCAAATAGTTATCCATGTGAAATCTCACCAGAGAGTCTCCAATATTTTGTTCTATAATAAAATATACACGCATTCATTTAAGTATCACCACACTTTAACTTGTGAGATTAGCTACTTACTCACAAGTAAGAAGCGCAACACGTGATGGTTTATCCGTAATAACAATATCCGTATCTCGTTATTGTTTACGACCACGGATGATTTAAGATTCAACCATATGTAATTTGTATATCACAATCACGACTCCTTATGATTAACAAATTATTAAGATTTAAATCTACGAACTATATTATTTAATATATTTTATTAGAATGATAATTCAAATAAATAATAGATCTTACCAAAATAAATTCATTAAATATATAAAAAGTGTTTACAACTTAAATTGATTGGATCTATGACATAACAGTTAAAAACCTCCACTTGTACTAGATCCAATCATTTATGTATCTAATATCATAAGATTCTACATGACAATTATGTTTATACTGGGACCGGCTTTGTCAATGTATCTACAATTTATCATCTGTGGAAATTCGCTCTATCTTCACGTCATTTCTTTGTATAATCTCTCTGATGAGATGGTACCTCATTAGCACATGTTTAGATCGTTGATGAGACATTGGTTCATTCGCTTGTGTGATGGCTCCATTGTTATTACAGTATAGAGGTATGAGATCAATAATGTTAGGAACAACTCCAAGTTCATTAATGAGCTTTTTGATCTAGATAACTTCTTTCGCTGCTTCAAAAGCAACAATCTACTTAGCTTTTGTTGTTGAATCGGCGGTTGTCTCCTATTTAGAACTTTTCCAACTAACCACTCCATTGCTGAGAATAAACACATCCAGATTGAGATTTGTTATCATCCTTGTCAGACTAGAAGTTAGCATCAGTATATCCATTGGCTCTTAGTTCATCTCCTTCATATATTAAGAACACATCTTTAGTACTTAAATACTTGAGAATGTTCTTAACTGCTATCTAATATTTCTCACCAGGGTTTACTTGAAACCTTCTTGTAACACTTAAAGCATATGAAACATCGAATCTCGTACATAGCATCTCATACATGATAGATCCTATTGCTGATGCATAATAAATCTTATCCATGTGATTCATCTCATAATGTGTTTTGGGACACATGTATTTTGAGAGGTAAATCCCCATGTGACATGTAGTACAATTTTTTCTTGGATTCTTTCATGTTAATTTTTTTAAAAGATTTTATCTATATACGAAAACTGGAATAAGCCAAACAACCATTTAAATCTATCTCTATAGATCTTAATTCCTAAGATATAATATATTTCTCCCGTGTCTTTCATGGAGAAATTCTTTGACAACCACAATTTTACTGATTGAAGCATTGGGATGTCATTTTCCATTAATAACGTCATATACATATAATATCAAGAATACAACAGCGCTCCCACTTGTCTTCTTATAAACACAAAAATTATCTTCATTTTTTTATAAAATCAAACATTTTGATTGTCTCTTCAAATCAAAGATTTCAGTTCATTGAGACTTGCTTTAATTCATAAATGGATCGATCAAGTTTGCATACCTTGTTGGCTTCTTTGAATTCAAAACTTTCGGGTTGTGTCATGTACACTTCCCGTTGCAAGTTCCCGTTAAGGAAAGTCGTTTTGACATCCATTTGTCATATCTTATAATCACGACATATAACTATTGTAAGGAAAATCCGAATGGACTTCAGCATGGTTACAGGCGAAAAAGTTTCATCAAAGTCAACACCTTATCTTTATTTGTAACATTTTGCTACTAGTTTTGCTTAGTATGTATGGAAATTCACATCCATGTCGACCTTTTTCTTATAAACTATTTACAACCTATGGATTTTATCCTTTCAGGAGAGTCGACCAAGTTCTAAATCTTGTTTAGATACATTAAGTTCATTTCGAATTCCATGTCCTCCTGCTACCTATTTGAGTCAACACTTGACTTTACTTCTACATAATTACTAGATTCATCATCTTCGATTAATAATACTTGATTAGTAATCGTCAATTCGTACCTCTTAGGAGGTCGAATGGCCTTACTTGACTTATTGTCATCATCCTCCATTAATAATACTTGATTAGTAATCGTGAATTCATACATTTTAGAAGGTCGAATGTTCATACTTGATTTATGCTTAGCCATCTTGTCATCGGAACTCTCTATGTCCTAATCAATAGCTTGTCCATCAACAGGTGTGGGATCAGACTCAAGTTTATCTAATTGGTCAACAATATCTATGGATTCACAAACTTCTTCAATTTCCAATTTGCTCACACTAACCTCTTCTAAAATGAACTGTTTCTTTAGAAATATAGCATATCTTGAGATGAACATCTTCTACTCAACGAGATTGTACAATTGATATCAAATTGTTTATTTTGGATATCCTACAAATATAAATGTATAGAATTTAGTCTCAAACTTATCCGATTCAGTGCATTTCACATAAACGTCATGACCCTAAACTTTCATATGAGACAAGTTGGGCATTCTGCATTTCCATAACTCTTATGAAGTTTTATCAACCGATTTAAATGAGATACGACTTAATGTGTAGAGCACAGTAATTAGTACATGGCCCCAAAACGATTTTGGGAGGTTTGTATGTCTCATCATTGATTGCACCATATTTATTAATGTGCAGTTCCTTTATCCAGATACACCATTATGCTGCGGTGTATGTAACGAAATCCACTATGAGATAATCACATTCTCTTTAAGATAATTTAAATTCTCCTTTCAAATATTCTCCACCTCGATCTGATCTCACTGTGAGAATACCTTTATTTATTTGTTTCTTTACTTCGAGCTCGGATTCCTTAAACTTTTCAAGTGCTTTATGCTTGAATTTCATCGAATATGCATAACAATATCTAGAATGATCATTAATAAATGTGATGAAGTAAGAAAAACCACCTCTAGCGGTGATTGACATAAATCCACATACACCAGTATGTATTAAGACTCAATAATTGTAACGCCCAGAAAATTTTATAGAATAAAATTATTTGTTCTATTTGCTATATTTTTATAATTTTGGAAAGTTGAAGGACTAAGGTAAAATAGTATTAAACTCAATATATTTTGGGTCAAATAATTAATTATTGATAGAGTGATAATTAGCATATCAATATTGGACTCTTTTTGTAACTTGTAATTAATTAGAAGTTTTCGACTAGAGAAATAGTTGTTTTGGATAAGGTAAGTTCAAGTTATTGAAGTTGAAAATTGTTACTTAATTTATAATTAATTAAGTTAATTATTATTTTAAATTTCTAATTCAACCACGCGTAGTAATCTTTTTTTATTTTGATAAATTCAAATAGTAATTCTATATTCAAAACCTATTCTTATTAAACATCTTTGTCTTACACGTTTCCAATTGACATCAACACTTTATAGATTACTAGTTA